>JAWWMO010000155.1:15000380-15016595 GCA_035047845.1 Dendrocincla fuliginosa | reverse complement strand
ATAAAAGGCCAGGGCTGAGGGTTTCTTCTTCTTGGAGACCCCGGTGTGAGCTGCTTTTGTGTTGCTGCACTGTGAGTTAATTCTTTTCTGGGACTCAGTTATGGCAAGTTTGGGGTCAAGCTGGTGAGGAAACCTGGTGTGAGCGTGGGATGTGAAGGGAGCCAAGTGGGGACCTGTTGGGTCACTGGAGCAGCTGCTGTGAGGGGGCTTTGTCCCCAGCAGGGACACTCTGGGATGGTGTGAGTGTGGCTGACAGTCTTGTAAATGGTCATGCTGGGAAGTTTCATTAGCATTCAATGGAGAGAACAGTCAGGCACTCTTTTATTGCCAAGTTTACCCACATGATGGTTGTAAAATTCTATTTTTTTTTTTTGAAGTTGACAAATATACTTCTCAGGTGAACAAAAATAATGAAATCTATTTCAGAGGTATTGGCTGAAAGGTTGCTTGGTTTTGCTAGTGGTGAGATTACTCAGCAGTGGAACTAGAGGCAGCAAAGTGAATATTTTGTATTTTAAGGTGTTAGATATCAAGTAGATAAATGAAAATTCAAACTAAACCTGTTAGCAGAGCTTCAGCTTCAGAAAGTCTGCATGTAGTGGTGAGGTGTTGTTATTGCTTTGTTATTCTGTATGTAAAATAATATCCTTTGGATACCAACTAGGTATTCCTATGGCTGGCTTATGGTTGTGACTATTAAATGGGAACTGAAAAATAAGTTTTGGTGGAGAACTGAAACACTTTCTTTACAGATGCATGTATGAAAACTAGGCTGGGTCTTTAAGTTGGAAACTTTATACTGTCATGAGAATCTCTGTGTACTATGCAAATATAATATACAGTATTTGTTTGAACGATAACAGTAAATCAGGTTAAAGAGAGAATCCCTCAAAAAGAAAGAACTAACAGGAGTGTTATTACCCAAATACTTTTATTTAAAGATTGTTATCATTATTTTCCTAAGTTTTATAGGTAAAGCATATTACTGTACACTATTCTGCACTGGCACAAAGATGTGCGTGTAATGCTTTCTTTAAGAACAGCAGTTTTGTGCATCTTGATTTAGGAGGAGACATTCATCTGTTTCCATGAATTATGGGACTTTGAGTTGCTCCTTTTAAAATCTGGCTGCAAATAGAACTGCCAGTTTATTGAGGCCAGAGTGGAGTTTCTGCTGGCTGGTGATAAGAGGTGCCTGGCAGCACAGGCGATCTGATAGCAGGAGGACAGGCTGAATGTCAGGGCTGGAATGTGAGCAGTGGTAGGAAGTAATTGAAAGGAAAGGTTTGCAAAAATTTCTCTTGGTGGCTTCCAGTGTGGTTCACTTTCTTTCATCTGCTATAAGGCATCAAAAAAATTAGATAAAATGTGAAATTATCTGTATATGTTATTTGCATAATGAGGATGTAGATTTAAGTTTTCCTGGCTTTCTGTTTAGTCTGGGCTGAAATAGATTAACTGGTCAGTGACCAGTTAATGCAATAACACATGAGTGAAATAGAAATCAAACTCAGAAAATCAGAGCAAAGAGGGACAATTTCAAATGTACTGAATTTAACTTCTTTTGGTTTGATGAAATAATCCACTTTGCAACAGCTTGATTTCCCATGCTTTTAAGAAGTGTAGAACATCTAAAACATTGTCAGTCTGTGAGAAGGAGTTAAAACAGTTTACAGGGGTTGCCCAGAGAGGTTAGCCAAGAGCAGAGATACTGTCAGCAAGCCCATTCGCTGTCACTGGAAAGCAGGGCTCTGGGGGAAGCTGAAACTTCTTCATCAGGCTCCCTGGGGCTGGAATTGTCGGAGGTGAGTCTCAGCAGAGGAGATTAGCTAATGTCAGTCAAGAAACATGCTTCCTTGTGCCTGGAGATGGGCTGGAGTCATGGTCACAAGATATCTTTGAGTTGCTTTCTTGTGTACTTGCTTAAAGAAGAAAAAAAAAAAATCTAAGATCTTTATTCTTAGTGGTTGTCTAAAAAACCCCCACCTGTTTAAAACTCCGGGGCTTGCTGTTGTGGATTCAGGCAGTCAAAGGACGAATGTTTTTAACCCTTAGACTGCTTTGCTCATGAATCACTGCACTATGATTTCATTTTAACTCCCCTGGAGTGATGTTGAGTTTGAAATGCTCCCAGTATGCTCAGTTGATTTTTAGAAAGAAAACACTGGGTTTTAACGCAATTTTGCTTGTTGCTGATCTGTTCTGAAGTGCTGTGGCAGCCCGGGGAGCTCTGCAACCACACGGTGGCACTGGAGGCCTGTGAGGAGTGTCTGACTCCAGACATCACTGTCTGGAAATCATCACAGACAGGAGCCCTGAACTCAATGATTCCCTTTGACCTCCCTGGGAAATACCTGTGTTCTGCAACAGGCAGACAGACCGAGGTGTGCTTGTGTTGGCACATAATGATTGAAACTACAGTAGGGGAGATCCTAGCACATCCTCAGCTGGATGCATGACTGGGGAGGTTAGGGGAGTATCTGTAAGGGGGCACATCTGGACTTCAGTTACAAGACATGCTCTGTAATAATGCCTTCTTTACTGATTATGAAGAAAACCTTATAAGTCACCATTCTTATATTTTCTTTGGTTTTTTTAATGCTGCTTTTCTAAAAATGCTGATCAAAATAAAATGAGAAAAGGTTAGTTTGACTGTTTTCCTTAAAAGTCTCATGGATAGGGTCTTCAGACTTGTATTCCCTTTGGTCACTTTGGAGCGCAGGACTGAAGCAGTTACCGTCACACTTTGAGATACAGGGGATACAGTGTGTTAGAATTACTTTTTATTGTGATTTTATTTCATTTGATTGATTGGATTTCTCCCTACAAGAAAATAGAAAATAGCTTTGTGTTTGTCTTTAGTAATCTGATCTTATTTTCATCTCCAGGACGCTTCCTTGTTTTCAAATCAGAGAAGAGCTTACAGCATAGCCAAGGCTCTTTGACTCTCTGGTGGAGTTTTTTATACTCAGCCTTTAAGAATGTCTCTTTAAATAGCTGCCAGCATCCTGGACAGTTTGTTTCCAGTTCTCATCTAGTGAGAACTCCCTTCCTGAAATGAAAATAGTTTTTATGGTGGTATTATTTTCTCTATCAGTTTTTTAGTGGCGTAATTTACTGTGATTTCATGACTGTCATCCAAGTTACTGTCCACTTCGCCATCCTTAGCCTTTTCCTTGACATAAGAGGACTTTGCTTTTCACCATCATTTGTACCAGAAAGACAGGAATCTGTGGGATTCCAGAATTTGCTGATTAGTGTCCTGCTATATTGCTTGTTCAACAGCTACCACTATAGTTAAAATTCCTTGTTATTGTCAGGCCTTACAGAAAAGACTGCTCACCAGATTTTTTTTTTTTTTGGTTATAGATGTGCTGTATATCCTCAGCACTGATTGAACCTGTGACCTTTTCCTATTTTATTCCCTAGTAAGTGATTTTTCAGCTAGTACCAATCATTCTTTATAAACTGGTCCTCAGAGTAAACATAATCCCCTTTGACATGCAGTTTTTCCTATTCAGTCTGGAGAAGAGAAGATGCTGGGGAGACCTTATTGTGGCATTTCAGTATATCAAAGGGGCTTATAAGAAAGACTGAGAGCCATTTTACCAGAGTCTGACAGCAAAATAGGGTGAAAGAGGGTAGATTGATTTAGATATAGGGATGAAATTTTTTATGATGAGGGTGGGGAAATGTGGGCACAGGTTACCCAGGGCAGCTGTGGATGCCCCATCATTGCAAGTGGTCAAAATCATTTTGGAAAGGGCTTTGAGCAACCTGGTGTAGTGAAAGATGTTCCTGTGTGTGACATAGTTGTAACTAAATAGTCTTTAAAGGTCCCTTCCAACCGAAACCATTCTAAGACATTGTTTGCTTCATAAAGCAGTTGAAGGATGCACCCATGAAGAGTTAATCTGCATTAGATCAATAAAAGGGTTACCAAAATGTTTGTCTCTCAAATTTCAGGTCTTGCACTTACTGCATAGAAAGTAAATGTATGATGTGTATTTTATGGAAAATGTGCCCACATATCTATGAAGATCTGCATATGTTGCTGAAAAAAATTAAAATCAATTGCTGCATGTCAGAGTTACTGGTATGATGCATCTTTAGTAGTAAAGCAACGTAAGACTATTTTTCTGAGCTAATGTAATGGAATTTGAGAGAAAAAAAAATGAGTCTAGTAAAGGGTTCTGGTTTATATGGGTTTTTTCCACCTTCACCTGCTGTGTAGTTTAAAAAAAATGTTAAGATTTTATTGACATGAAGGAGAGGCAGAAGGTTGTTTCCCATATTGTAAGGAAAAAGTCTGAGGGGAAAGATTTGTTTTGCATCCTTTTTCATGTTAAACCCATACAGCTGCTCTTGCCTGTGACTACTTGGGAAAAATTCTTCCAGGTGATAATCTAGCTGGGCTACAGAATGAAGAAAAATACAATGTAATGGGTTTTTTCTGCCTAGATGATATCCTACCGGGGGTCTTTCAGGTCTATGTGAGAATGACATGGTCTTTCTTGAATGTGGCAGCCTCTCTGGCATTTTGTTTCATGTTTTCTTTTCTGGAGCATACCTCAGAAGCTCCTAAGTATATACAGCTCTGGAGTCAGATTATATTTGCTGTGAACTTGCAAATGGTTAGAAAATACTTTTTCATAAAACACAAGGATGTTTCTAAACTGAACTGAGACCTCTAAGTCTTTACAGCTGGTACTTATCACACCTGCAATAGTATTGCTTTCATGTGTCAGAGGAGGGAAATGTTACATGAGGAAAACATTAATGTTCTGAGAAGACTTTTAAACCTTATAATTAAAGAGGGAAAGTACTAGATATTCATGTCCTAGACATTGTACCTGGGCATCTTAACCAGCTTGGAAGATGTTGCTGTCTGTAAGTGTTGCTTGCTGTTTTCTTTAGTGACAGGCATATTTTCAGACTTACACAGGAAAATGCATAAGACCTCTGTGATAAGAATTAATCTGAATGCTGAAGATTTAGGGCTTAATTATAATTCTGTTCCAGAGCAACGGGCTGTGTGAACTGCTATTACTAAACTGTACTGTGCAAACACTGCATACTGATGGAATTTGCTTGTCAACCCCAGTGGCATTTCTTTGCACTCAGCTTGTTGTTCTGTCATCCAAGTGCACCATGGGAAAAGATGAGTATCTCAAGGGAATGTGATCTGCATTTTTAAGAAGAAAGTCAACCTCAAAGGTACCACAGAAGGACTCTAACATGGATTACTTTGCTGAAGAGATAACTGGCTTATTGACTGTGAATTTTGCATGCTTCTTAGGTGATGACACACTTATGCTGCTAAAACTTTGGCAGAATATATAAATTTGTTTCATTGCAGATGAAATGATTGGTAAGAGTGCAGTGTTATAGCCTAGGAATCAGTCACTAAATCCAAATGATTCTCAAAACTTATACTGCTATTCCAATATTTGTTTTCATTTTTTTGCCTCTCAGACTTTAGATTTGTGTGTAATGTACTGCCCCCGAAGAAAGAATAACATGACTCATGGCAGGTGTTTTAGTACAGAGTGTGCAACAGCAAACAAGATTAAAGCAGTCCAAGTAAAGGAAGTAGGACTTGAGCAAAATTCTGTTTACAGCAGCATATTATCTTCAGAATAAAAAAGAAAGATCAGGTTATGACCAAAAACATTAGTTCAGGAGCTAAAAGCTGGTGAGGTTAAATGATACATGAATAGCAGAGATGCAGACAAAAATGACATTAAGATATCTGCTTAGGAAAAGAAGACTTAATACAGCAGCTTTTTAATTGGGTGAGAAATTTTCAACTCCACTGGAGTTAGAAAGACAAACATGTCTTTGGGTATGGGCTGAAGGGATGTAATCTCTTTTCTGACACCCTTGGTGAGGAATACAAGTTTTTCTGGTTTTCTGCTAATAACTATTTCTTGATTTCTCAGCTTTACCTCTAGACTTTCTTCAACAATGTATTTTCACCCTAAACGTTAGACTTTCTGAAGAGGCAGCAGAGATGTTTTGCCTCTGAGCTATTTTGCTGCAGAGGGGCAATTAAACTGGGAATATTTACGTTGAAGTTTTGTACCTTTGTTTTAACAGATACAACAATCTGATTTTGCGTCTCTCCAACTTTATGGGAGTTTTGTGATTGATTTTGCTGTTGGGAAAAAAACTGGGCCAGGCATTTTGAGCTGTAAATACCATTGGCATTTTGAAAATGGAAGTGCTGTTAAATTGCAATGCTGACAATGGATTATCCCACATTAAGCAGGTTTCACTAAGTTTTATTATGTGTAGGCTAGTCATTGTAATTCAAGATTTCTGTGTGTATGGGAAGCCTAATATACTATGTTTTTTACATAGTTCTGTATATATGTTAATGGAATTGTGGAACTCCCTTAATGCTTCAATAAATATGCCAAATGTCTGTAGCAACCTGCTGTTTGCTGTGCCCAGATTGCTTCTTTGTAAGGAGGTATCAATCTTCAGTACTTGCTGCATCCAGCCTCTCCCAGTCTCTGATCAGGATCCATCTGTTCGACTGTATTTAGTAGTATGGATTTTTATGATAGATATGGGCTTCAAAAATGTTAATCTCCCAGTGGTGCCTGATTCCTACTGTGTTGCATTTGTCAGCATAATAGTTTCAAATTGTAAAGAGAAAGTCATGCACTCCCAGGTAACAAAATTGTTTTGTTGCTTGGTATACTTATATGGGTTGGGCTGGTTTTTTTTTTTCCTTCCTATGTGAAAAAGGGTCAAATTTTTTCTCAGTTATGCCTTTATGAACCTTAAAACTCTCCACTTGTTTTTGTTCTGAATTGATGGAATAAAGCTGAAATATTTTTTCTGGATGGATGTTGAATACTGAAATACAAGACTGGATACATCCTGGGAAAATAATTTAATTGATTTTTAGATATTGCATCTCTTTCTTTGGTCTTTATTTTCTCACAGCAGTACTGGACCATGTCTGTTAAAATGTGAAAAGTGTGGGAAATCTAAAGTGAGCACAAGGATACATGACCTTAGAGTATTTATTTGGAAATACAATATTGTATAAATGAGTTGTTGAAGCATCAGTTCAGATTTAGGTAACAGGTTATAGGTGTGCACGTGGCTAAATGTACTGGTTCTGCTGGAAATGGTCTTACAAGTGTATTTGTGATCTAGTGCCTGCACATAAACGTAGCTTTGTTCCTGATCTGATATGCTTATAATAGCAGAAGGTAATATTGTGTGCAAATAGGCAAATGTTATGTGTGCTTATGAGTCTGACACTATTAGCATCTGTGCTTGGAGTCCTCCACGTTAAAGAACACTAATCTCCTGGGAGGGCAGGACTGCAGCTGCCTGGCTGGTTGCAGGTGTGTGGAATTGCCCCTAAACAGGAGCATTACCAAAAGGAACCCAGGAACAGCCGTGGCAAACAGAATGCCTGAAATTTGGCCTGTTATGGAAATTGTTTCCAGGTAGAGTTTTTAATTCTTAATACCACGTTTCATAACCAAATTTTTTTAAATTCATGAGAAAGTTTTTTAAAAAATATATAAAACAATATACACGGGTGCATTTGAATGACAATGAAGATACATGTCTAAACACTGAAGAATTCCAGAACAGCATTTAGTCTCTTAGTTTAAAGTAAATAATCTTGAACATTCACTTTGTGCTCTGAATGGCCAAATACCTGGTCTGGATATCCTTACCAACCCCAAGGCTTGAAATTAATTGCTAAGCTTTGCAATAAACTGTTTTTTTCCTTTCAATGAATTATGCAAATCAGGGTAAAATTGAAATTCTAAATGGAATATATGCTTGCATATTTTATTTGCATATTTTAAATATTTTCAGGTTAAATATGAATATTTCATATTCACATATCCCTTATAAATAACATCTAAGACTTGGTTAATAGGATACATGAAAGATCCCAGATGCACTGTGGGACTGTCAGATCAGTGCAAAGCACCAGCCACGAATTACACTTCGTGAAGCTGCATCGCTTCAGAGATGTGTCATTTGTTTTGCCTTTCACAGAGGTGAGCACTTCCTTTCCTTGCAAATGGGAAGAACAGGGTTACTGCAGACACACTGAACAGAGTTGGACTCTGTGTCTGTTTGGTTGGGAGCTCATTCTGTCAGACATTCCCTGTTTCCTCAGGTGTTCTGGATGGTGGGCCCAAAGAGAAGCAGCAACTCTGCTCTGTGCATTTTCTTCCTTTGCCAGTGGGACTGGTGGGAGACCCATCCTGGGCTGGTCCTGCTCTTCAGTTTGGTGTTCTGGGCTCAGACAAACCACTGTAACTGCTTTAAGGGCTCCGAACATTTGTTCTTACCCTTATTTTTCTTATCAGTCACAAAATCATTCAAGTTTCTCCATCTCATTCATTATAAACTTATGTTTCAGGGACTTAATATTTGTTATAAGTCTTTTTACATCACTGGCATGTGAATAAGCCACTTCAACCAATGTGGTCCCTTTTTGGGAAAATATTCCCTTTTTTTTTTCAGGTTTAGTCATAAACTTGGCATCTTTGTGGCTTTTTTGAATTTGTCAGAGCAGTAGCCTTATTTTTAACAAGTGTTAGGAATTTTTCAATAACAAAATGCTAACTTTTAATTCTGGGTGAATACTAAAAGCCACTATTTATTCAGGAGGAAGTCATATTGATGTACATTTTTTTTAGGTCTCTACAAATAGTTACAGTTGACAAAAACCCCAAACACTAGAGCTAACCAATGTGAAAAGGAGAGAAGGATGTAAATAGAAAACAAACTCAAGAAAAAGGAAGTAAGCCCACAACCTTCCTCCAAACTACAGGGTGTTCTTTTTATACTTTCCTTTTATTGTCACTTTTGGTCTCCTTTCTGCTTCATCTCACTCTAAAAAAGGTTTTAATGTAGATTTTTAGCCCCCTTATCACAGCTACGTGTTTAGGTGTAATAAATGCATATAACACATAAATACAGGAAAATGATTTCTTTAGTGCTTTTGCTGTGGTGCAGGTCAGTAGATACAATCTGAATGTGTGCACAATATATGCAAGCTGGGAGAGTGCTGACTGGGGCAGAAGCTGGATGACTTTTACACCTCTAGCATTGCCCATGTTCATCTCAGTCTTGACTTTTGGGTTTGACCTCTGTCTGCTAGGGTAGCATTTCTTGCACTTTTCCTTGAAGCATCACATACTGGCTGTTAGGAGCAATGGGATTCTGCCAAGCATGTGCCAATTTAATACTGCTGTCCTTGCATCCCCGTTTATACTGGGAATAGACTCAGTCTGTAAATTACTTGGAAACTTTGTGTTGGTCTTAACACATGCTTAATCATATTTTAAAAAAGTCTAGTATTTGGGAATGAATGTTATTTACTAGGTTTCCTGTAAAAGTAGAAAAGTAAAAACTCTGTTTTTCCAACCTAGCAGCAAACACTGATGGCAACTGAATATTGTGTATCACAAACTACTAAAATATGATATTGATGAACAAAATCAAGTATTTATTTTGGAGTGGCTGTTCAAGGCCAGGTTGGATGGGGCTTGGAGAAACCTGTTCTATTAGAAGGTGTCCCTGCCCATGGTGTGGGGTGTTGGAGCTGGATGAACCTTTAAGGTCCTTTCCAGCCCAAAGCATTCTATGATTCTATGGTTGTGCAGAACTTCTCAACAGCTGTTTGGCCTCCAGCCTGTCTTGATGGATTTTTTTCCATCCTCTGCAGGGGGCACTGCATTTGTCTTTGGTTCAGCATGAGACTCCTGTCAGCCTGTACCTGCAGCTTCTCAAGGTCACCAGCTGATTGAGCATTCCCAGTTAATTCCTGTAAGTCTCATCTTGGGGTCTGGCAGAACTTCTTCAATATACAGGAAAATACTGGTCCAGTGTAATGATGTAGATCCAGCTGCTGGGATCTTACTCCTTTTCCTCAGTTGAAATGGATGCTCATCATTCAAAGATTTAGAGATGATTAAGAAGTTTTATGCTGCTCAAGGCCAGTCATTTGATACCTATTGAAAACCCTGAAAACTCCTTGCTTTTGCTGTTTTAACTTGAGAGCTGAGCCCTGCTGCTTTGCAAGCCCAGTATGACGCTGTGTGGCCAGCAGAGGTTATCCACATTACTGTATGTGAGTATACATTACTAGTTTCTCTAGGCTAAACAATGTACATCAAAGGGAAATACAAACTATACTGGGTTTTCTGATATCAGTGAGTTTATCCACTGCAATATTTTCTCTTCAAAAAGAGGTGATAAAGAAAATCAAACTCTTTTTGTGTGATTGAGAAGCTGTCATGGCCCATTCAGATGAACAGTATGGTTACTGGATGCTTTGGTCTTAGTGAAACAACACAGCTACCCTTGCTGGACTAGCTTGTTAAATTTTGCCTCTTTTAATAACTGTTCTCTTATCTCTTGCATTCAGAGGTTAATGGTATTTGTGCAAGAAAAACTGCTCTTTGGTCTTCAAAACAATTTTACAGTATTGTGCTCATCAACACTGAAAGCTCAGTGTGAGTCACTGTACTTAAAACGAACTGAGATGGAGAAGTAAAACAATAACAAATGGAAATTAAAAGTGGTAGAAGTACACAATGTCTTTTTTAATAGCTCTGAGGGATGATGTGGTTATGTAGCAATGAAAAGCTACAGCTTCTCGTTCTTTTTTATTTGAGACAGTGAAATTGCATCTGGAATTTCAGCACAAAATGTGGAGCACCTCTACATTTCAGAGACAACACATATCAGCAGCTACTTTTTCTGTAGTTTGGTAGTCTAAACAATATATTATTAAAATCCTTTGGGAATTTAATATAATTTTCAGATGAATTTAAGGGATTCAGCTCCTTTGGAAAGCTTAGCTAACTTGTAGTTCAATACTGAGGAGTGGGCCATATGTTTTTCAAAGTTTATCCCAGTGCTCTGACATAGCTTTGAGTTCCTTCCAGAACCACATTGTTACCTCTTAACAAAGGTCAAGAGGGTCTTGTTTTCTGTTTGATGGAAAAGAAGATCCATGAAGGAACTGAAGGCAGTACAGGGACTTTTCTTGTATTTCTACAACTTAGACTGCTACAAGACAGCAAACAGGATTTCAGAGCTGCAGAGTGACAAGAAATAACCTGGCTCTGATGGACTAAGTCCTCATCTCAAAGGCTCCACATTAAGTTCAGTTGTCCAGTCCTGGGCCCCTTACTCCAGGAAAGACAGTGAGGTGCTGGAGTGAATCTGGAGAAGGGAACAAGAATAAATTGTTTTAAGGATCTGGATGTCTGAGACTGCTGTGGAAACCCTGGGATTGAGCTGGTAAAGAAACCTGGTCTGACTGTGAGTGTGGGGGGAGCAGCTGTGAAGGGGCTCTGGGTCTCATCTCAGGTGGTGTGACAGTGACTGACAGGTTGTGCGCTTGGACAGGGAAGGTTCCTTAACACAGGGAAGGTTTAGTTTGGGTATTAATACAAATTTCTGCACTGAAAAGGTTGTCAGTCATTGGCATGGGCTGCCTGGGACAGTGGTGCACCCACCATGCCTGGAAGTGTCCAAAAGCCATGTGGATGTGGCATTTGGGGATATGGTGTAATGGTGAACATGATGGTGCCAGGTTAATGGTTGGACTTGATGATCATAGAGGTCTTTTCCAAATGTAACAATTCTATGGTTTTGTGGCTGTGTACCAGCTTCCCTTTCAGACTGTGAGTAGGGATAACCATACAACAAAATGTGCTTTAAACTGAGGGATTCAAGAGTTAACGTTACAGTCCCGAGAAAATAATTTAGAAAGTCATCAAGAAAATAAGAGAAGGGCTTCTAAGGGTTTCATATTGTATTGTTCTCTAGTGCCTTTCCATTAGGCCATTTTTCACATCTGGTGTGAAAACCAGCTGAAGGCAACTTTAATGATTCCATTTTTTGGTGTCTGTCACCTCAAAGGCCTCTGCTAGAGTATCTTGTCAGCTTCAGCTGAGGAGCTGGTGGGTTAATGAAGGGGACTGCAATTCCTTCTGATCCAGACTGTGGTGTTTCCAAATCAGGCAGCACTGGCAGAACAGTGTAGTCAAGTTCCACTTGTCACTGCCTGCAGCTGGAGCACTTTGGTACCCAGCGCTGTCAGTACAGAACTGCTCTGAGTTTAGGATATAGAAGGGGAAGCAAGGCCTGCAAAGCTGAGTTTTTGTATGATCCCTGAAGTTCCCAGTCATTTCTGAATATGCATGTGTTTTATCTAAACACCATGCGGTTTTGCTGACCTGTGCAGTGTTGGTATTTCTCCCCGAATTTGTGTGTTTCTCTGTGCAGAGCCTGGTTCAGCTCTAGGAAAATGGCTGGAGAGCTGCTGAGTCAGTGCAGCTGGGATAATGAGTCGACCTACTTTTTCAGTCTTGTTGGGACATCCATGCGTTATTGGAAGGAAAAATTAATTGCTAAAGATAATCCTTTCCACGCTAAAGTCAATGTGGAAAATCACTGCAACTATCACTGTTTTGTTTTCCTTGGCATGATATTCATCCCTAAACCCAGCCATAAAAGCAGCCTATAGCAATAACAGTACTAGCTGAGAAAAATATTAATGTAACATCCATGTATAACAAGGATGTGCTACCCAAGGTCATAAAGCAAGTGCTCAAAGCACCAAAAGTGCTTCAGTTGTCTGTCGTGCTTTTTAGAAAATAAGATTTTTTTTTCCCTCCGTGGCAATATAATATTGTTAACTGATGTTAGGTGGTCAATACTGTTGTCCTGAGAACACTTGTTAATTTTCTTTGAGGTTTCCAGGGATTGTCCCACATTGAGCCTGCAAATCTCATTAGGCGAAGTGGAGGAGAGGGTGGTGTGCAGCAAGAGAGATTTGGATTTTGTGTCCATAAGAACTTTTATATGGGCTTAAAAAAAGTTCTGCCTTGGAGGAGACATTCAATGCTGTAATCAAGGTGCTGAGAAGGAATGAATTAAGGACCTTACTAAGCATGATAGATAAAAGGTGTTTCAATTCAAAAGGTTGAAGTAGTGTGCTCTTGATATTGCTAGTCAGAGATCATTATCTCCCACACTTAAAAAATCCCCAGAGATGCATCCTAGTGATTAAACCCCCAAAGGACAAAAAGGGCATTCTTGATTTGTGTATCTTGATTTGTTTTTGAAGCAGATATGGCTATAAAACAAATTGTGTGTTTCTTAGCATTGAAAAAATAATTTACACTAAAATATCACTAAATACCTCATGAAGAGTGTGTGACAAAAAACCCCAAACAACTGTAGAAGTTATAAGAGGAAATGAAGGTCTATTTTGCTCCAAATAGTGAGCAAAAATCTATGCCAAAAAAAAAATAAATCTTTATTCTTAGCTGTGTCTCTTATTGAGCCTGCTGGCTCTTTGTGATATGTGTAGAAGTGTTGCAACAAACAGAAGTTATATCAGCAAAATAGGCCTGAAATCAGGGTGAGGTAATTCACAGGAAGTAACACATGTAATTTGGCCAGAAATTTCCACATTATTTGAGAGTTGATCTGGCTGTGGAGTTGTTTCATCAAATTGACTCACCTTTGGTAGTGCTGGTAGGATAGAGCCCCATGATTCAGCAGAGGTTGCTGATGGTGACAGACATGCCATTGGCTTGGGGATGTCTGTGCTGTGTGCCTGCTTAGATTCAGTGCTAAGCTGGTCCTGGAGCAGCTGCCAGGTCCACGCAGCAAAGCCCAGCTTCATGCAGAGGTGCTGGCATTGATGCTGGAGTCAGTGTAGTGTATCCAGCACACCCAACGTGCTGCCCCAGGGCAGTGCCATCCTGATGCTGTTGTGCCTCCAGGTCTGGAATGAAGCTTGTCTTGGAATTAGCTGAGCTATCCCAGCAAGGTGCATCCTTGCACAGTGTTCAAATATGCTTAACATGCAATCCTGGCTGGTATCTGTGCAGATACATCCCTGCGTCCTGAGTACACTGATCAGGCAAGGAAGCAAACCTGTGAGTTGGTGTGGTGTGTGGCACTGTAGAAGAGATGGCATCAAAATAAAAAATGAGTGGCTGAAGCACAGCAATTTAAGGGGAAATGTGGGCATGAATATTACATGGATGGCAGCCTTTTCAGTGCTGAAGTCACCCTGGTACCCTGTTTTTTTTCTGAAGCTCATGAAAGAGTATAAATCAATGATGCCAGCTGCCTGAATGGAACACATTTCTGGTATTTGCTGTGTAACAGTGTCTTTCCTACATAGCTACTCAATTTCCAGTGCTAAGGGCAGAGCTCTGTGTTCCTGCCAGGCTACCAGAACGCAGCATCTGCTTCTCTTCTGCCAGCAGAGCCTGGCAGTAAAACCAGTGAGTCTGGCACAGGAAGATCAGGGCAGATTTTCTTCCTGGTGTGGAACAGGTTTACCTGCTGGTCTGAATACACCTAGACCATGTACCCTCATTCTGGGATCTGCATGGATGAAAGAAAGAGGCTGCTGCTCACCCATTATTCTAGAAAATGCAATTTCATGGATTTTCACAATTTAAAGCATTTCTTAGGCAGTCCCAGGGCTACTGGTGTAAAGAGTGTTGAGAGTTGTCCTTCCTGGCTCATCCCATGGTGTCTGATGTTCTGTGAGTCTTTCTCCTAAAAAGCCTCACTTGGGTAAGGAGCCACAACCTTCCCTGTTCCTATTAGAGGTTCAACTGACCTGTTTTATCTGTGTGTTCTGATTGCCTTTTCTAGTGGGGAAGGAGGGAATATATGTTTCTTTATCTCAGTGGACCATTTAATTGATGCTACATTTCAGCATTGAATATTAAAGTCACAGAGGTTGTTTGTGTAGCAAAACAATAAAATATTCATAATTCTCCCTCACATGAGAAATAACACAACCATGCCACTTAACATAAATCCTCAGCTAACTCTAGACATATGTAAAGTTGCTCATTATTACTAGTTTGCTCTTCCACAGTCCAATCATTTTCTTCATTCTCCTCTGAGGCTTCTGCCTGTGATTTCTCTCTAAACTCTCCATTATACATTCTGTTTCAAAGCAGTTCTGAAAATGGTGCATTTTTTATTCTAACCAATGTTGCAGGCATTCTGACAAGAAGCTCTTGGACAGTGCTTCATCTGGAAGATTTAAGTATAAGTGAGCCATCTTTCCATGCTAGGGTTGGACAAGCTAGGATTGGGAAGAAAACCACTTGTTATTCACATGATGGGACATATTTTCAATTTAAATATATGCATACAGTGACTAATTAGATTTCGATACTCATTACTGTTGATTTCCACATTCCCCCACCCCCTGACACAGATGTCCTCTTGCAATCCTGGAGCTGTGAAGCTGCAATATTTAGTGGTATTTGGGAAATAATGTTAATATTTCTGTTTGAATTCTGCTCAAGATTTCACTTGGGCTGTATGTTGGTGGATTAACACGGTAAAAAGAAAAACTGAACACATCAAGTGCATAAAGTAAGTGACAAGTAGATACACAGAAATGGCAGCTTGAGTCTTCTGAAAGCTTGAGTTTTCTGGAAGTGAATGGTTCACATTGTCTGAAATTGTTAATGAACCTCCAAACCTGTCTGAGGAAAAGGCAATGCTTGAAAAACACAGCCAGAATTCTGTGTAAGGAGAAAATTCTGAAACTGACTCAAATTAGGGAAATTACTTGGATTGACATTAGGTTCTTTAGGCCCAAGGGATATGAATCCTATCAGGATTTAATCTATTATGGATGCTTATGAGGAAAGAAAAGACAATTTTGGATAACAAATGCTCATGGTGTACTCTTCATGACTTCAGCAAAATTCAGTCACCCTTCACAAAGGCCAGATCTAACAAAGATATGTTTTTCCCTTTCTACTTTTCCAGGTCTGCTTACATCTTCTCAGGTCAGTACAAGGTAAAATTATCCTGCCTGTGTGCAAAATTCTTCCCTCTTCACGTATTTGCAAGAGAAATTCTTGTTTTCTTTGTTAAGTTCTGAACCTTGTCTTAAATTCCATGCTATTTTTTCCCTATTTGCATCTTTTTCAGTGATATTTTGTATTTGGGAGCATTTGTATTTTCAAGAGCAACTGCAATGCAGTCTATTTAAATGCATTGCAAAGCAGGTCTGGTGTAATTGCAAAGAAAACACAGTCTAATTGTAAGATATTTCACTCATTTTTAAGTGTGGTACAGCCATGGTGAAGAGTAACTTTGAGGTGCTCTGATGGTGGAAATGTGTCATTATATATACAATGAGTTTTTCTC
>JAWWMO010000155.1:14975827-15000280 GCA_035047845.1 Dendrocincla fuliginosa | reverse complement strand
TACAGCCATGGTGAAGAGTAACTTTGAGGTGCTCTGATGGTGGAAATGTGTCATTATATATACAATGAGTTTTTCTCAGTAGTGCTAAATACCGCAGTTACCAAACAGCCAGAGACTAATCACATCTGGAGTAGTTTCTGGGTGCTATAAAAGAGCATTTCCTCTTAAAGTTTGTTACTTATGATACTGTTAATAGGAGCAATAGACTTGGATCTGGTATATGTTTACATAACATTATTGAAAATAATACCCAAGGTTACTGAAATGGAAAGTTTATTTAGGAAATGGAAAGTTTATTTAGTCTTGATTGTAAAGAAGTGCTTTTTATTTTGGTTCTTTCACTTTTCCATGTGCATTCACTTTTCACTTTGTTTTTTTTTTTTCTTTTTAATTATGTTGAAATGTTCATTTAGACATTTTGAAGGAATTGGTTAGCACATGATGCATTATAGTGGGTGTTCTCTGAGAGAGGAGAAACTTAAGTAGTTTACCAGGGAGTCTGATCTCACAAATAGAACAGGAATGCAAGGCAGCAGGTTATAAATTCCAGACATAATTCTAGTATTTCCAAATGTAAGTAATGCATTGTGGTGCTCTTCCTCTTGGTAGAAAGTCAGTATTTCAGAGAAATGTTGCATTTCAGCTGCAGTTAAAATGCCTTTAGTTGGCCTTCTCAGTGTGACTGCTGATGTTGTCTGGCAAAACTGGCAGTGACTGGTATGTGGTAGTTGGGGCTCATATCAGCAGCTCTGCCAGCAGAAGGTAACGATGGGTGTTGGCACAGCCTGGGAGAGGTATCTCCTTCAGCTCACACAGCAGCCACTGGAATAGTGCTTGTGATGGAGGGTCCTTCTCTCAGTATCCTGGTCTGTTGCTGCTGCTTCCTCCTCAAGGTGCTGACTATTGCAGCCTAACACTTCTTTTAGTTGTTTGGCAAAAGCTATTTCCTTGGAGTGATTGGTGTTTTTCAAACATGGCATATTTGAATGTGAGGACCATGTCTGTGCTCCTCTTGCTATGCAGGAGTTTAATCAAGATGAGCAAGTGTTTAGCATTCCACTGTCTCACAAATTGCTGGCAGCAATTCAGAGGTCTTACAGTGCAACTGGGAAAATTGAAGGTATTCAAGGACTCAGAGAAGAGCAAGGGTAACTCAGCTTGAAAATACAGAGGAAATGTACAGGAAAAGCCAGAGTGGTGTATGGGGGTTATATCATGTAAGTGCAGAATTACATTCCAGAGTAAATAGCCCACATCTGCCTCGTGGTGTTTGTGGTGTGACCACAGCTGCTTCTAGATGTTAGAATTCTGATATTATTGGCAACTGAATAGAGCAGTCTTTAAAACGTGTAAGTGTATAAGCACATGGAATGTACCAGTTCTATTTCACAGAGAAGATTGCTTTGTAGTTTCAAATATTTGGGATATGTACTATGATTGCTTTATTAAAATAGTATATTACATAAAATAGTATGACTTATAAAACATAACAGTATGCTTTTGCTAGAGAGTTCATATAAAATGTGGTTTGTATTTTTCTTCTGGAAACTTAGTACAACTAGATAATGCTGCAATAGTTGATTTCTCTTCACACTTCTTTGATTTTTTTTTTTTATTTGTAAGTGAAACATGCTATCCAATCTCAACTACTCTGTGTATAATCCAAGTAGATTTTCACTTTTTTGGGACATCATCTAAGGCCAATGAAATAATGAAAGGAACACCTAATCTGGTTGTTGGTGTAATGACTGCATAAAATGCTTTCATTTGAACAATCAGAATTTATGCTATGTTTTAAGGAGCTTTCTGAGTTATGATATGGTTTGCAATTTAGATTAGTTTATCCCTGACTGTTCATCCAAAGTTGTGTAATGCCTTAAATTACACAACAAGCTAATAAGTAATTAGCCCATTTTACACACATAAAATATCTAAGTAAAATAGAGTAATTTGTTTTATTTGTTTATTATGATACTATATCACACCAACAAAATAATTCAATGAAAATGTTTCCTTTATATATTTCAGCAGGGACTTTGTAGTGTGCTTCTTTTCACTTCATGAAGTTACTAATAGGAGAGGGGGGTTCTATTTTGCCACTGTTTTGGGGTGGGTTTGCTGGTTTAGACCTGCAAACATGCTTTTATTTGATGAGATTTTGATTGACAAAATAGCAGGTGGATGCAGTGAATATCTGATGAAACCATAGTGAGAAAGTGCAAACTGTGTTTCTCATGGAAACTGGGAGCAGGTCAGAGTGCAAACTGTCCTGTACAAAACGAATAGGCAAATATTCCTATATTTAACCTGATCATGAGTCTGGAAAGTCCAGCATGAAACTTTGAAGCCCCATTCAGAGCTGGTTGTGTTCTGAGCTGCCTGACAGTTGTGATCTGTGACTTCACCTCTCTGCCACTTCTCGGACAGGAGGAGTTGCTTTCAGGGATAGGGGACACTGGGGTGAAAATGCCACATTTCAGCTCGAGGATGATAAACTGTCTCCTCAAATAAGAATGTGGTCTGGGGAAAATAAATAGAGAGGCCTTTGAGACATATCACAAAATGCATGTGAGAAACGAGTCATGAAAGGATTGTCACAGGATGGATTTTTTAACTTTGGCTGAATCTTCTGAATAGAAGACTGAACACTCTGGTCTGTTTCTTTTGCTTTTTAAACACACTAAGTACATATTTGCCCAACTCTGCAAAATTTATTTTTTGAGTTGGAGCCAAAAGTCAGCTGAGCAAAATCATTTGCTTCACTTTTGTCCTTAAAGCAGACACAATTCAAGTGCCTTTCAAAGCAGGAGAATCCTAAATATCTAGAGAATCTCTCAGCTGCTTGTATGGCTTCTGCTGGGTGACTGAAGCAGGTACATGGAACATCCCTGTCCCCACTGCTGCATCTCTAATGTGCAAAATAGAGGGTTATTTTATATATCTAATCCTTTTAGCCCCTGTCATTTGCGGGTCTTCTGAATAGTTTCCAATCTTTACATCTGTAAAAACATTTCATGATGCTTTTCAATTCTGTGATCACCTTGTTGCTTGGTCCCTCTGTCACCAACAATTCTGATGATTTTTGGAAGGTGCAGCAGTGCTTCTTGTAGCTCAGCCATCTGATATGATATCATTGGCTGAGGATAATGGAAGGGCAATCACCTCCCAAGCTTCCATCCTTCAGTGAATCCTCTCATTCGTGTGTCTCTTTATTCCTGCTGGGAGCATATTCCTGCCACACAATTCTGCAGCTATCTAGGAGTGGTGTTCATCTCTGTTTCCTTTTTGTTGCCCATCTGGGTTCTGCAACTCTTCTTGCCTTTAAGTCCTTTTCGTAAATTCCCATTTGTATTGCTGTTTCTATTTAAAATGGGATGCACTTCTCAATCTCCAGGAAAATGTTTATTTTCTGCCTGGAGTATTCCCCCCAAAGCTCACAATTTGATGCTGAGTGCTTTAGTCTTAGTACTTCATTGTGCTTAAGCAGATGCTCACATTTAAGTACAAGTAGCTAAACTATTAAAATATAAACACATACTTTTCACAATTCAGAATGGATGGTACATTTAGCATTTTCTTGAATGGGAGACTAAAAGACTGAACATGAATATAAGATGAATTAAATTTTTAATTAATATTGAGCACATACTTATAACGTGTGTATTCAAGTGCTTTCTGAAGCACAGTTGTTTTACCCTGGTTTTGAGTTCTTTCAGTTAAGAAATGTATTTTTGTTTTTCTAATTACTTGAAGTTACTCACAAGAGATACAGTGCTTTTACAGGTTCTCAGGAGAGGGTGTTTTACTATTTCACTTCTCCATTTTCTCATTTGGCAGGCATCTCTTCATCCTTCTCAGATTGTGTAGATGAGATGTTTCTGTTGACTTTGCACAGGTGTAATTTTTCCTTGAATGGATTTGGCAGCTGAGCTTTAGTTATACCATTATTTTGTTGTTGGATGCTATTCCTGAACTGCTCTTGTTAAAGTGAGTGTGTGTATGTATGTGCTTACCTGTCTTTTCGGTGATGAAAGAGAGCATTTGAAAAATCGGGACCAAAACTATAAACCCAATATTTAAAATGTGATTTTAAGACAGTTTTATTACACATTATTTTATATATACTGTATATGGACAATTATTACTCCACTCCAACCCTGAATTTTTGAACTACTCTGGTTTACTTCCCTGAAAATACTTGTTTATGGACAGCAGAAAAATCAAAATAAGCTCATACCATAGTGATAGAATTCATGAAAAATGTAAGTTGCACAATCCTCTCAAAATATTTCAGCTTGATTTGCTTTGAAAAGCTCGCTTGTCTGAGTAGAATGACTAAAAAATGGTATTGTACAGAAAAAGCCCTGTTATGAATGCCTAAAATTTTTGAAGTTATTTTTGAATAGATTGATTCATATTCAGATTAGTTTCCTGCCAGATGGAGGGAATTTACAGTAAATCAGTTTTTGGCAGGAGAGAAATAAAAGCTGAACAACATCTGCTTATTTATAAGAGTTGTCCTATTCTTCTGTATTGGTGGGGCACATATTACCTACCCAGAGAAAGTTTTATGAGCAGTAAGTTGTGGAATATTAAAGCTTACAGGGATGAGAAGTTATTTGTGTTTACAAAAGAGATTGACAACAGAACATGTTTGTACAGTGTAAGTAGCACCTTTGTATAATAAACCCACTGAGGTTCAGCATCTCTGTATCTCTGGAGTTTCTATTCCAGCAGTGGGTCCTGGAGCAGGAAAAGCCTCACAGTTGCCAGAAGTTATTTTAGTCTGTGATCTTGCAGACATGTCTCTGTAGGCAAACTCAAAGTCAAACATTCCACATTCACAAAGAGGAGGCTCATGAGTATGCAAAATTTAATAACCTCCTTTTGACCCATGCAAATCAAACTATTCTGTGGTCCTATTAATATTTCTGTTCACAAGTTCATGTGTTGCTTTATAAGTGGGATATTGGAGTGCTCAGATATCAGGTCAATATATTTGACTGCTACTTAGTAATGACCTTACTGTGACGTGTGTGCCTGAGTTTTTAATAGGCAGTTTGTTTGCACTGTTGACTCTTTTATTGTACAGGTACACAGAAAGAGAAAGCTCAGACCTTCTCAGTGTCATTGATGTCCAAAGCAGTGGTTCAAAACTGCTGAAGTAGAGGTTAGATGACTAAAATGGGTGTGAAAATCATACTTCTAGTATGGTTAGCTAACAACAATCCTTCAGTGATTGCAACTCAACACCAAGAGGAGCTGGAAGCTACAGGCAATGAGAAGGCACAGTCATACGTTATTTCACACAGCTAACCTTGTTTACAAAAGTACCACACTGGTTTTGTACCAAAACACTTCTAGGTAGAAATAGATGTAGAACTGTAACTTCATTCTGTTGTGCAAGTTTTAGAGATAAAACACATACTTGAAACGTTGGTAACACATTTATTAAAACAGAATTGTCCCTTATTTATACTACTAATTTCAAGAATGGTTTTCAAAATACTGTCATTTGGGTTGAGGGTGAATCTGTTGTGTATCTTTTCCCTCAGGGTGACCAGGAAAATGTCTTTGATAAGGGCAAATATACTACTCACAATATACCCAATCTCCTGGGGCAAGCAAGATGTATTTGCAATGTATTTTACAACAGCAGTTAATTTGGATAGATAAAGTGGACAAGCTTTTGGGCATGCTGGCTTTCCATCAGGAATGAAAGGTGTGCTAATAATTAACCAGCTTAGAGCCTGACATGTCACAAATTCTCTTTACCCAAAGGTAAAGAGCTTCTTACTTTGGTGAGCTTCTTCTCTATTCACAATTCCTTTCTGTTACCTAAACGACTTGAAAGGCCTGGAGAAATCCTGCTTCTTCTCAAGGAGGGAGCTCAAGAACTCTTCTTTTTTCCTCTTTCTTTTCAGTATCTTAAAAGTTATTTGGATTATACGAAGCATGAACACCCTTTTCTTTGGTTTCTGTAGTTTGTGCAATAGTTCAGAAGGTTACATTCCTTCCTTTCTCCCTTAGGTCTCCTGGTTTATGTGTCTATTGTATTTTAAACTTGCATCACATTCAGAGTTATGGGATTAAAACATTTCTTTCTGCTTACAAGCCCTTTAGAACAGTGCTGTAACTTCATAAATTTCATTTCCAGAGCAAAATTGTGCAGGTAGACTTCTTAATAGGATCACAGAATGGTTTTGGTTTGAAGGGACCTTAAAGACTGTCTCGTTCCAACCCACTGCCAGGGGCAGGGACACCTTCTACTAGACCAGGTTGTTCAGAGTCCCATCCCTCCTGGCCTTGTACACTTCCAGGGATGGGACATGCATAACTTTCCTGGGCAACCTGATGTGATGGGTTTTGCAGGGTGGTGATGCAGTTCTGCAAGGGCACCTCAGGTTTTGGGGAAGTCTCTTTCCCTTGGTAGCAGACTTCCATTCTTCTGCATTTTTGGCCTGTGTGAGTTGACAGAGACACCCAGAATAACCACAAACCTGCAGCTCGAATGCAAAGAATAAATTAATTTCTGTTGCCTTGCTGACCAGGGTATCTCTGAAGAAACAGTGGGGTCTCCTGGCTCTGAGTGGATCCTGGTGTTGTTCTTTTTTACCCCAGCTCAGGAATGCTCCCCTGTGCTCTGATCCCCTGCTTTGCTGTGGAATGCTCCTGCTCAAGAGCTGGTCACCTTGGAGAATACATTCACAGCTTCCATGTCTGTGTGAGATTTACATGGAATGTAATCATCTGTGGCAGATTTAAGATTGAAACTTTTCTATTCTCCTCTTATTAGGGAAATTCTATCATCATTACCCAGAATACCAAATGTTTTGATTCCCCCCAGTTAAAAATGTAATTATTTCAGATATTTTATCAGCAAATCTACTAGGAGATACTATTTCTTCTTATTTTTCAGACACCTCCTGTCAAAGGACTTGTAATTAGAACCCTTGTCCTTGGCCAAAAAAATTCAAGGTAATAATCTTGATGATGATAGCCAGAAATAGCTGATGAATGAAATCTGAAGTAATACAGTCATTAGGTTACACTTTCTCTTTTCTGAATATATATAGGTAATACTTCCATTTCTTTGTAGGTAGTAGCAAAAAATGTGCTAATGTAATTTGAAAGTTACATAGGGAAAAATGCATATTTTCAAATAATTCCTACATTATAGTTATAGTTGATAGGAGAAATTATAGGTGTTTTATGAAATGACTGTATTTTGGGGATGAAATTTGAACTTGTAAGTGAATTTAATTCATGGCCTACCCATTTAATTTTATGTTTAACTTATTCTGCAAAATATATCTCTATTGAGCAGGCAGCATTATACAGAAATAATTTCATATGGAATTCAGTGGATTTAAACAGATGAAACATAACAGGGTTGCACGAAGGAAAAGCCATAACTATCAGAGATGAAACAAAAAAGTTCTTCTAAATTCCCAGAGCTGAAGGCATGTGAGAAATGAGTAGAAAATGAAAGGTTGGTTACTTTGTTCTTCAGTTTGCTGTTGCAGGTCAAGCCCCCGTGCCTTGTAGATACTGAGGTATCTTCAGAGCAGGGGGTTCCACTTGACTCCCACTGGATGTTGTCGAGAAGTGGAGCTAAATGATGTGTCAGTATTTGCAGAATCATGCCATCTGGAAAAAATGCAATTTTCCCACATAAATTTAAAGCCTACTCCCCCAAAATCCGTGCACACAAACCTCACAGCAACTCTTTGGGAGAGTTTGCTGCCTTTTAGAGAAGTTACCTGAAACTTCTTCACTATGTAGCTTTTAAAGGCACAACAGAAAGAGCTGGACAACACTTCTCCATCATGTATTGTATCTTCAAACATCTCAGATTGACCAATATCATTCACATTTTATGACAGCGAGTTGGAGAGAGTCAAATGACTACCCTGGAGCACCCAGTACACCCAAAGGAGGTGCAAGAACAGACACTGTGTCTGTTATTTCCAGTGTGTGGGTTTTGTGGGATTTTTATCTCAGGGACTATTATCTTCCTGTTTCTCAGCCAGGTCTTGAATTTCTGCACACCTTTGTTTACAACGGTTCTGCTGGAACAATACTTGCTCTTAGATATTGCAGGTGACTGTTTTCATCCCTCTGAGGGACCAGAGGGGCCCAGGCAGTCAGTGCAGTCAGACTCCTAAACGCATTTGCACTTTCAGGGAGTGTAGATAAGATCAGGAAAGAGAAAGGGGAGGAAGCCAGGGACTTTCTGGCTGATAGGAATAATAATTGTGTGTGTTTCTGAACATTAGCTTTTCACTGAAGAGCAGGACACTCGAGGCTGTGCAGTAATTGTTTAGTATTCTATCAGGGAACATAGACCACATCACTGACCTTGACTATCTCAGCAATTGTATTCAAGAAAATGAAAATTAGGTTATGGAAATAATAAAAGACAATAATTAGATAAAATAAATTTAACACTTGGAAGATTTCTAAAAATTAATTTGAAGTTACTAATGGTGTAAAATGTCAATTGCTTTTCATGTGCACTTTAATATGTACATTGCATATGGTAACCCAGATCTTCCTTCAGCAAAGTGCTGGAGCACATTGGTGCTTCAGTTAAGAGAAGGTTCTCTGGTATTGGGGCAATCATTTACCTGAAAGATCTGTTGGGATTTTTTTATTATAAATTTTTTTGTAGGGGCAAAAGGAAGTGTTGAGGTTGTGCAGTTAAGTTTGCAGCCCTCTTGCACTCTAAATACTCTTGCAAACATTGTTTGCTTTTTTTGGACTCTCTCTCCTTTTATTTGAAAGAGAAATAATAACTAAAGGAGAGCAAGTTTGGGGCATGATGAAAATGGAACAAAGCAAGCTGCTTTTTCATGGGCTTTAGTGAAAGCTTTTATTTTTGAATGGCTGATGAATCCCGTTGCTGGGGATTGATTGGCAAACAGTGGGAAGAATCCTTTGTTGTCCATTATTGACATATGGGTTGACTAGACATGGTCAGGAACCTCTGCAATTTTGTTCTCAGTGTCTGCACTGAGTATTTTATTAAACATTTTATAAGATAAGTGAGGGATCAGTTTGGAACCCTGAGCTTTCACTGCATATTTACTTACTCTCTGAAGTGTCCTGGAGAAAACTTGACCGAAAGAGTATTAGGATGGGTAAGGAAACTTGAACTGAAGTTAAAATAGTTCTCTATTCAAAATACAATTTTCATAGTGCATATTTAAAATGAAAACCCAAAATGCTTAATTTTAAAATGGCCTGGCCCAGGGATCAGCAGGAACGGTTTAACTAAAGGCAAATTTGGTCTGTATTCCCTTCGAGCTTTTGTTTTCTTTTAAAAGCTAAGTAGCTCTGTTCACTACAGTACAGAAATAAAATTCTGAGGAGAAAGAATTTTTGTGCCTTGTTTATGTAAATATATTGGAAAACTTTGAGATCAATCAATGGCACTTTTCTCTTTCCTGATTTTATCCCTAAATGTTAATTGAGAGAATAAGCATACTGTAAAGAGATGCATAAATACATGGGATGTTTTTCAGCAAGTTACTTTTTTAAAATTTTACTTTCTTAATTTGACCTAAGAATGAGAGAGTTTGCTCCATGCGTTGTCACAACTTATATTTAAAATAAGAATCAAATCAGCTGATTAGTTGCAGCCATGGGAAGTTATTAAGTGGCAATAGTAGCAAAACAATATTTTGACCTTCCACAGCCCAAAAGTATACTATTATTAATTAACATAAATTGATTATGTTTAGTAACAAGAGCAGAGTAAATAGTGCAAAACCCTTGCCATAAATATTCATGTGAATATTAAGTGTGCCTATTTCAGATGTCTGTGTTGCTTCCTGAGTCCTCTTGCAGTGACTGGGCTTGTGCCAGAGTAAATGCTCACAGGAAAAAAAAAAAAGAACCTTAAGCCTACCTGTTTTAGCATTTAATTTTTTTTTTTCCATCAGAAATCCCTTCAGGAAAATGTGAAGACCCATGTTTATCTAATTGTGGTAGCAGTGCCTGCCTAGGAAGGTTGGTGTCTTTTTGGGGAAAAAATCCCACATCATCACCAGTGATGAATAACTTCTTAAGATCACATGAGGTGTGGTGTCAGTAATAAAGGATCTCAGTTCTGATGCCACCTGGGTCACTTGAAACAAGGAGGTGCTTTTTTTAGGTTTTTACTTCTGGTCTGTGAGGCTTTCCAGTAATAACAGCAGAGTGACTTCAACCAAGAGAAAAAAAGCCACTACTAGAAGCAACAGAACCATGGTATTATAATGGAAAACAATTCATTTTGGTGTGATTTAGAACTTAACTCTCTGCTGGTTTTAATATTTTCATGGTTCTGAAAGGTTTCTGTAACTATAACATTAGCTCTCTTATGCTTTCTGCACTATTCTGAACTAAGGAAGTTTCATCCTCATTCTGTCTCCACTTTGGAAAGGATGCAATAAAATCAGGAAAATCACAAAATGGCAGAGCTGTGAATGATTCAAGTGCCTTTACTCAGGAGGAAAAGATATGGATAAAAGATTTTTTTTTTCTTTAGCAGAATGGCATGCTTTTTAAATGTAAGAAGTTCTGTAGAAACTGATTCACTAGTTTGTTTCCCTGTTCTTCTGCCATGAATACAGTATTGAGTCTTTGAATGGTCATAGAATTGTTTTAAATCACTGTCATGCCCTCCACTGTTAACAGGCTGCTGACCATCTTTTGAATGTAGGGTCATTATTGGGATATTTACAGAAAAGTATTTGAATTTAAGGCAGATTTTGCAGTGTTTGTACTTCTCCCCAATCAAAGATTGAAGGAAATTGTAGAAAGGGTAGTTAAGAAAAACAAATACCTCGGCTGATCCGAAAGGTGTCCTGTGACCATCAGGACACACATAGAGGTGCTACACCTCTTATGCTACGTGGCTCCTCCAGTATCCCCAGTATCCCACTGGGCATTGCCTACTGGCACATGGTGAGTTAGAGGTTGAGATGTTCTGTTTAATGTGAGCCTCTCAGTTTAGAGTGTTTAATATAACTTAGATGTAGAAATCTATCATTTGGTAATGCAGACATGCTATGCCTCAAACTATTTAAGCATACATTAGAAAACTTTTAATTACTGTGCCAATTTCTTCTAATTTTACATCTTTATAAGGTGAAGATAATCATGTCCAGCAGTGGCTTTGCATTCCTGGGAGACATTTTTATTACACTTTAATGGTTGGTAGCAGCAGAGTTAAAAAGTGTTAGCAGAGGAAGATTGTAACAGAAACAGCTACAGGTCATATTTTCAACAGGTGTTCCTATTATTATTGTGATCTGAACTCAGAGGCAGAAATCACCATGACTGTAAGGAAAGGAGCTGAAGGATGTTTAGGCATTGACACCTGAGTCTCCCAATGCATTTGCAGAGCAGCATCCATCTCCCAGCTGCACTGAGGCTTCAAAGGTCTCTGAGAGAAACCAGCAAAATCTCAAAGGACAGTTGGCATCACTTTTCCAGAATCCTCTAATTAATGTCATTAGGTTGGAGAATTCATAAGTCCCTTTGAAAGAGTCTGGTGTGGGAGTGAAACTCGGGTTTTATTTTCCTGGTGAAAAAGATTTTCCCACAGTATATTCAGTTTGTTACTTGCCTTTAAGATAAACCTTCTGGAACATAAGTGGAAGAGATCAATTTATGCCCCATCTCTATCAGATATGAAAGGAGCTTGTGCATCTGCACTCTGTAAACATTTTGAGCAACAGACAGGTTTGTTTTCTTTGTTATTGCTATGTTACATGAGTATTGCAAACACATTGCCAGCAATAAAATGTTAAAAGCTTGCCAAAATCATTAGGTTCTATACACTTATTATTAGAGTAAAGAAGTGCTGCATGTTTATCACCAGCTGCTTTTCCAAATGTGGTAATGCACTGGAGTGCTGAATGCAGTGAGTGTGCCGAAAAGATAATACCACTTGTCTTGTAAAGAATCACAGCTTGGTAGAAACATTCTCAATTCAATTATGGGTTCCAACCTCAATTACTTTAAGAATCTTTCTTGTTAATTTATGGAGATGATCACAGACAAATATTCTCATAAAAATTATTTTTCATTTGGTGATAAACAGAGGAAGCAAACCCAATATGGTCCAAATCTTGCATGCACAAACCAGGTGGCAAATACACATTACTCTCAGATACCTGCTTACCCATGAGTTTTGGAACAGTTTATCTGTAATGACACTTCCAGACTAAGAAATTCTTTCCTCTGGGTGAGTAGTTTGTAATGCTGCCAGAGTGCACCTTTGGGGACCACCCTTTCAGATATGATGGCTCAGTGATGGCAGCACAGTTGCTGTGTCTCTAGGTGGAAAAATGAACAGCAAAATTTCCACTTTACTGCTCATCCATCCAGGTCTTATTCAATCACTGGATGAAGTTGCTCTGCTCATTTCCTACCTTGCTGGAGAAAAATTAATGTGCAAATCTTCTGCTTTTCCATATTCTGTCAAAGGCCTTAGTGAGAAAACCAGGGGGGAAACTATGTTTTGTTTCACGGGGGGGATTTCTGTGTAGTTACCCTCTGAGAGCCCCTCTCTGGATGGAGGTTGTTCTGGCTCAAACTGCAGGGTATTTTGAGTTTTGCTGGTCCCTATACTGAAGTTCCTCTGCAAGGCTGGAAGTGTTGCTGTACTTGCTAGTGAGGGAGGATTCTTGAACATTAAGGCAGGTTCTTGCGGAGAACTGAGGCTCTGGAAACAATGCTGATATAGTTTTATCTTCATAATCTTGGATAAATTGTTTCTGTGATGGGTTGGCTAAACTGTGAGTGTGTTTTCCATCTTTTTCCTTTCTTTTTTTTTATACCTTTCAGCATTTTTTATTTCCTTTTAAATTCCCCCCTTTTTATCTCATTCCTTCTATTTTTCTGATAGCATCTGCACTTTTGTGTGGAGTTTACCCTTTGGCTGAATTCTGTGTAAGGGTGAAGTAACTAAGGGCAAAGTGCTCTCTAGATTATCTGAGCTAAAAATTGATAAAAATAGGTGCTGGCATCATCTTTTGTATTGCTAAAACATAGTTTAAAAAGTGTTGTAGACAAAATCAAAGAAACTTCACTGACAGTCCTTTATGAACGAGTTGTTTAAAAAACTCAAGAACAAACCAATAAAACACAACCAAATGACGACAAAACCACCACAAAGCAAACAAAACCAAACAAAATCCACAGGCCTTTTAAATGTTTTCTACTCACCTACAATAATTAAAACAAAATAAACCAGAAAAGGTAACTTGCAAGCATATTTCAAATAAATCATAGCATTTGTTTGGACATTATAAAATAGACCAGTAAAGCATTCTGACCTGCCAGAAGTTTTTTCAGGTACCTTTCTTTGTATGTACAATTCCTTAGTTTGTATGCATGGGGACTGATGTTTTAATGCAATGCCAGTTGATGTTGGCATTATTCATATCTCAAAGATTCCAACTGTTTTGAATTCAACTTTGCTACTGTGGTCTTGTCCATTAGCTTTTGTGTGGCACTTGTTTTTTTCCTCTTTACAGTTGTTAGATTTTGTAATTCAGTGCCAGCAGGGATTTAAGATTATTACTAAAATCTTCTGTATTAGGCTCTGTGCTGTTTTGCTGCACAGTCAGCATCTGCACTGTAGGCAGATTGTCTTTCTGTGAATCATTAAGGAGCTCCAGACTTGATATGTGTGTCCCAGCTGGTTCTGTGAGTTGCTCCAATATGTCTGGTGTTTGAATCTGTGTGTAGAGACTGCCACTAACCCTTACAGGAAAGACTCGTGGCTGTCACAGGTGGGGAGTTTTCAGAGCAGATGCTGCAATAGGCCTGCTCAGCATACCTCTCACAGGAAAGGAGAGCTACTCTTCGCTGGAGGTGTTAATGCCTCTGCTTCTCTACATTTCAGTCAATACTGAAGAGTCATAGCATGGATAAAGCATTATAGGACAAGTGGCTTATCACAGATATCGTGAATAATGTGCTTGGCTGAATATCTGTAATGGCACTGCTTACGTTTTGAAAACACATTTTTAAAACAGTGTATTAATAAACACTAAAGGTCTTCCTCACCCCAGTGATAAAGACTACCCTGCTGCAATACATTTTTGTGACACAAGCTGTATTTCAACAGTTAGATTTATTAGTGTGAAGAAAATTGCTCTTCTGAAAAACAAGTAATACAGACACATTATTACTGTAGCAGAAGGTGTTATTAATCTGCACACTGCCTCTCCAGTTGCATGGACTCTGTTTATTATCTGTGAAAGGAACATGACTGTAGCTTTCTCCAACCAATCCAGGAAGCAGCTATTTTATGAGACTTTTCTTGCTTACTCTTTGTTTTCAAAGGAGACTATAGTGTCTTCATGCATTTTCAGAAGGGGTTCACTTATTGTACTTAGGTAGAGGTGGATGTTGATAAAGCTTTCTGTATTTTTTTCTTCTAAACTTTCTTTGTGGATTTAGAGGAAATAAAACCAACAGAGAATGTTATTGTGCATGTTATAGAGGAAGAATTAGAGACATTTGTAAAAGCTGCTTGACAACAGCTTTGAAATCCCAAACAAACAGTGCAATCAAGAAATATGAAATATAAGTGGGAGCAGGAGCAATAACATGAGAAAATCCCATTTGACTAGGAGAAACCTTTCTGGGATGGCCTGTTGAATTAAGATACTCCTGGTAAAAAGTCTGGTAATCCATCTGTGTGGAACAGGAGATAGTGAAGTCATCTGTTTTCTGGTCTTTTCCACTGCAGTCCTCTGAGAATTTAGGGGCAGATCCCTGTCCTGGTTCCCCTTCTCTGCAGCTGAACTAATTACACTTCCCAGATGTACTCAGCATTAGTAAGGTCATATTTGGGGAGCCTTTTTTTAAAAACACAGAGATCAGCTGAGCTCAGTGAGGTTCTGACAAAATGCATACTCCTGAGCAGTTAGAAAAGTAGTCATATGCTTTACTTGGGCATTAATTTCGATCTTGTGCCTCCTGTAATTCAGCATGAGAACTTATTATTACTGTCAAGCTATGCCCTTTCATGGTGTGAGGCGAGTAACACTGCACATCTCTTTCACTTTCTCTTGATTTGGTCAACTTTTGTGTCAGTCTTTTTCTCATTGAATTTATTAATCATGAGAAAGAAATTATTTAAGGTTGAGTTCCTCTGGAGATGTCTGTTGCTGCTCATGGCTTTATGCTTTCCACTGGCATGTTTGTGGCTCTTGCACTCTCAGTCCTGCAGGATGCCTGTTGCCCAGATACCAAGTCTGCCAGAGCCTGGGTTAAATGGTGGGTGAGACAGAGTGCAGGCTGCTTGGGGTGCAGCTGGTCACACATATTTATTGCAGTCAGGAGAGAAAATTGCTCCACAGCTAAATTTTGCTAAGTATAAAACAGACAGGATCAAAGTCTTCACAAACAAGACCCTAATGGCTTTCTTTGAAGTGAAACTGTCTGAATTATTTATTTTTAGTCTTAATTGGCTTAGAGAAGTAATGCTGTTTCTGCTTGTAATTAAAATAAGGTAACATTTTTAATATTAATAAATAGTTTCTCTGTTACTATGACACACTGATTAAATAGGGTAGAAACCTTATTAAGACTTGTTTTTGCTTGATAACAATGTATGGCTATAATTGACTTTTGTTTGATCCAGCGTTTCTCTAAATTAAAAAGAACAAAGCCTATCAGATAAAAAATGAAATAGCACAGAATGTATATTTCATAATCCTTTTTGAAATGCAAATACGTAACAAAACATATTTCTTATGCATTCTCAAGTTATGTTTGATATTTGTAAAGATTGTCCATCCTTGCTGTCAATTAACAGTCCACTTATGAAGGCTGACCTCCATGTTTTTCATACCATAACTGATAGATCTACTCCTTTCATGAAGACGAATGAAGCCTTCCCTAAGAACCATTAACAGTGCCACATGGTGTCTAAGAGAGCAACAGAGTGCTTTGGACTGCTGTTTTGGCTGTTGTAATTTTAACAAAGACACTGAGTAGTAAAAAAAAGCCAGACTAGTAGCTAAAATACAAGTTGCCTTTCCCCTTCCTCACAATCCCTTTTATTTGTTGCATGGATCTGAGGTAAGAGCACATTACAATAGTCTCTGTTGTTTTACTTTGCTCCAGTAATCAGTCAGTGATTTCAATGCTAATAGTTTTCTGTTTAGTTCAGAATATTTTTACGAAATATCACTAGGTGAATTTTAACGTGGTGGAAAGAATACACCTCCTCCTCCCCACACTGCAATGTGTGGGAGTACAACCATAGCTTGAGAAGCATCTGCTTTGAGATGTGCAGCTTTCCACTTTTGATCTATGTTTCTGTGCATGTTGGAAAGAACATGTAATGGACAGCCAACCTCAGCTGTAGTACCTGCTTGTCATGTTTGTCACAAGGTCTGAGCCACACAGGGATGTTTGTAGTCTTTGGAGGGGTGATACTCTCTGATCAGTGTGTCTTCTGCAGCTGGAAGTGAAAATCCACAAGGGGTAATTTTGATTTGACCTTTTTGCTACCTCTGAAAGCATTAGCCAGGGAATTTGTATTGTAGAAAGGAGTGTGTGGGAGCATAGAGTCGGTGGTAGAAAGAAAAATTGTCTGAAAACAGATAGTATGTAGGATGCCATATATCTGCTAACCCAGGTAGACATATTTCCAACTCCAGAATTCCTGTCAAAGGAGAAAGAAGACATCATATAGCAAATAATACTATTGTTCCATCCATACCCAACCAGTTGTGTCATTTTTGACAGAAACACATCCAGAAGATAAATTATACTATTTACACAGCAGAGCAAAATTGGGTAAAGCCAAATACGCAGACTGCCGTAGGAAAATGCAAAGGTGTAGCAGAAGAGTAACTGTTGACCCTACTGAAGTGCTTTATATGTCCAAATTCTTAGTTTCCCTTTCTTTATTTGTTCTGGAAATTCTCCCCAGTCATGAGTTATCTAGGTTTTTACCCTCTGAAGCTTTCAGCAAAGCTCCTCACCGTGTCCAAGCTGCTAATGTCAACACAGTGCTGCAAGTGGTCAGTGCCAGCCCAGTTTGGGGTCTGCTTGCTTCTATCTACGTAAATTCCTTCTGCTGCTTGCACAGGAAAAAGGCAAGCTGTCTGCTACTGAAACTTCTTTTATCTGAGTGCTATTCTTCTCTTTACAGACACCATCAAATCATTATGGTTCTCCAAAATTCTGAAATATGTGTTACTCAGCTTTCCCCATCACAAACATGAGTGCATTTTTCCCTCTGCAGTATCAGTTCTACCTGTATGATGCCCTAATTTCCTAGAAGCTTGGATATGAAAATGAGGACTCTAATTCTTGCCTCTTCCCCAACACCTTCTCCTGAAAATGTGATCTTTTTGAAGGCTTGGGAAATGGCAGAGAACACATAACAATTTTTTTTAGAAGCTTAAACCAGCATTTGCTTCTCAGTCTGCAACTTCACATTGATTAGGTGGTAGATTAACTCCCGCCCACTAGAGAATTTTTGTTCTCTTTCATGCTGTGGGAGATTTATTGATTTAATTGAAGGAGTTCTTGAAATTTTCAGCTGTACATATATCTTTTCATCCTTAAGTTGTTCACTTTACAAATTTTTAACATCATATGGGCTATGACTGGTTTTTTTCCAGAGGTTATGAGTTAAAGGCTCAACTACTTTTCAAGAATCTACTTATAACTAACTTGACTTTAACTTACCTTGAATAATAGATTATTTACACCTATGCCACACAGGGAACTTCCCTGGGGCTACATATAGATTAGTCACAAGAATATGAAGGTAATTTCATTTAAAGAAAACAGAAATGGGTCATTTTAACAATCTAGTGGCATCTTTGTGTCAAATTTACTTGGAAGATTTGTATGACTGAAATTTTTATTTCTGAAAATCAATAAAGCACAAGTAAATAAAAACAGTGAAATGTAAAGATAATGTTACACCAATACAAACCTTTTTTTTTCTGTGGCAGCAATAACAGGGGCATAAGTAAAAGCCACTGGTTTTGTGTTAGGCCAGATAGTGGAATGGGTCAGAAGTTATTTGCTGTTCCTCAAAGTGATACTCCAGGTTATATAAAGGTTTGGAAAAGGGAATGCAGGATCTGTGGCAGCTGTCAAGAACTTCTAGAAAAATGCAGATAGGGTTTGCTAAATGCTCTGCACAACATTTGAAATCACACTGGCTCAGTTTGAGACTCCACATTTTTGTTCTTATTATAGAAAACTTCAGCAATTTGTAGTTAGGCAAAATTGCCAACTGTAATGATAAATAATAGCATATGGGTGTATGCAAATAGAGAAAACCCCCTTTCATTACATATGCAGTATGATACAATTCCTCTCATCTCCCCTCCATTGGCGTTGCAGATCGGAAACTTGCTGTGCTGCCAAGAGAGTTTACACAGTTCTCTTGAAACCAACAGCAACTCTGCAGCTCAAGTTTTAAGAAATCCCTGAGTTTTTGTGCCTCAGACACATCTGTTGTTTCTTTTTCATGTTCCAAACAATGCAGAGGAGGACAATTTGGATCATCATTATTAGAGCAGTATTTTTCCCTGTAACTATGGTTCAGTATGTGTCCAGTTTTATTTCAGACTGCAAAAATGTTTTTTAAAAATCTGATCCCTTTTCCCCTGATTGAAAGGAGAGCAGAGCAGAACACAGTTTTTTCCCATTGTGTGCAATTGAGTAAAAGAGAAAAAGAAAACCAATCTAATAGAACAGATTAGTTGAAGGTAATAATTGGCTCTGCCTGTTGCAAACCTAGCAAAGAATTCAAAATGCAAATTTCCATATAGCATATTAATTTTTTAAATTCCCATTCTTAAAAAGAAATTGTAAGAAAAAAAGGTGCCCTGTGATGTAAATGCATGTCATTGATATGTTTTATTAAAGAACAGAAGTGATTCAACAGGAAAATGTAATTATTGTTGGAAACTTCTATCAAAGGAAAATTGGGAAAATTGAAGTATAGAGAATCAACCACAGTGAAATCCTCTGCCAGACAGATTCTGGTGGTTAAGTCACCAAGACAAGCATGAGCTGAGCCACTGACTTGGGAGGATCTGATGGACAAGCACCTAAGCCCCTCTTTCCAGGTCCAGGAAGAGGGTTGGACACTGGGTGAAGTCAGAATGATCTTAATCTGTCACAGATTCCCTGTGGTTTATTTAACAGGGCTCACAGGGCTCAACTCTTTGGCTGTGACACATAGAGTGAATTAACACAAGTTTAGAGTCCTCTGAATGTATCTTGATATTTTCTGAGCATGTGTGAAGTGCCTTAGAGGCCTCACTAGGGAATTTGGGAAAAATGCTTTGTTGAAAAAACTGAAATGCTACAGATTTTTCAGTGCCATATTGGACTCTATTTAAAGAAGAACCTTATATAAATAAATAAGGATGAATTTCATGGATCATACGGAATGTTCCAATAACCCAGGATTGTGAACGTTGTCAGGACTGTGATACATAGCCAAAAGCACAAGTATAAGTATTTATTGATGCTTTCCCACACTACTTTTTCAGTTGCTATGTTTGCCTCAGATCAGATTGACCCAGAAACACTGTGATTAGAAACTATGGATTTTTCTTCTATGAATTTTCTCAGTTGCTTCTTGAAGCCAAGTGAGCATTTAGCTTCTTCAGCATTGTGCAGCATAATTTTTCAAGGCACTTAAATGTATTTGACTGGAAGAATTATTTCTTTTTTTTTTTTCTCCTTCTTAGCCATCCTCCAGCCCTCTGGTATAGAGGCAGATTGAAGTGGTAACTACACAGTGCAGTTATAGTATATTTATTTTCTCTGAAGTTATTTTGGATTGCTGGGTAAATACCATCTGGTTGTGGCAATTTCTTACTGTTCACTTGTTCTGAAAATTCTTCATATTAATATTTCTATTTGAGGTAAATTCTTCAGTGTATTATGTTGAAATAACATTCCCTATATGAGCACCTTCCCAGATCTCCTCATGGTGAGCACAGCTGTGTCTCTCATGACCATTTGCCTTATATTGTGGTCATCAGATCCTTCTGCACAGCCCTGGCAGGTTTCCTAATAATGTATTTTTATGAAGTTTTATGTTTAGTTTTCATGCCTTCTCCAAACTCTGTGTTGGTTTTGTTATGATATTATATATAACTTGCTGGAATTTGGTTTTTGTATGAAGAAGACTTTGGTTTTTCATGGGATATTTATTACTTTGAAACAAACTTGATGTACTATGGGGATTAATAATGTGAGATTTTTTCCCCACAATTTTTTTCCTAGTAGTTTATATTTATGTATTTGAACCCTTTAAATTTAACATGCAGTTTTTAAATGCCTCATTCTTATTGCTGATTTGATTGTGAATCCTGAAAAAATCCAAACCCATTAATATTCCAAATATCACTAGTTTTTTTTTTTTCAGTGAGACATCTTTTTGGTAGGTACAGACACTGAAGCTCAGCTTTTACACTTATCATATGATCTTGTCCATCAAACTCACTTTGTACCTTAGCTGGACATAAAAAGGCATGTGTCAAACCCAGAATTGTCAAGAAAAGCATCCAGACCAATGGGCACAGTCAAATGTATCCAATTATAGCAACTTCAAAGGAGGTGAGAAGTCCATCAGGACACACAAGAGACTTGGAGCAGTGCTAAGATTTTCCTCTGTGCTTGCTCACATGAATGAAGAAAATGCAGGGCGAAACTACATAACCATCTATAATCACCATTAAAAGGACAGTCATCCTACTTGCAGTCTTACTTTTCTGGCAGTCATTTGAAGGAGAAAGGGTAACTACATCAATTCTTTTTCAACAGTTTGCAAATCATTGCAAAGGCCATGTCTTACTCTTATAAAGGTTACACTACTATACCTTGCACTTATGAAATTACTGGTTTATTTGCATTTTCAATTTGCTATACTAATCTTTCTTGAATTTCAAATCTACCAGTTACAATTGCCTCTTCTTCTTACTGTAGTGAGCCCTATATTCACTAAAATTATATGTCTTTAAGGTGCCCTTCACTTTGGTTTATATGAGTTTGGTGAGGATACAAATCATTACACACAGATTAAATGAAGTAGTCCAAAAAATAACAGAAAAGATAGAACTTAGGGTTTATTGTTGCATTTTTTGTTTATCTCCTCTCTTTAAATTTCAGAGAAAGATGTCCAAGCCCTTTACTTGTAAATATTCCCTACAAAAGTTTCACTTGCTGAGGTGTAGTGCAAGTGAGCTAATCTGGGATGTGCACTTCCCCTGGTGAGAAGCTGTGAGTGATCCCAGTATTTCTGGCACAGCATATCTATGGTGCTGGGGATCAGCCCACCCACCTTGCTGCCACACTGCCCTGCCCACACAGAGATGCACAGAAAGTTCTGCTGTTTGCCCTATGCTGATCATTCGGAGTGTTGCTTACTTGTGTGGATATCCGAGGCTCCAACCCAGCAGCATGTGCACTTGCAGCTAAAGTTACTTTCCTGTTGCTTGAGACTGATGTCACACATCCTGCCTTGGATATATCACGGTCAGCAATGGTGCCAAATGGAACGCTTGTCATCGTGACTCCCATCATCAGCTCTGAAGGCAGGAATATATTTATAATTGAAACCTGAATCTGATTCTGTGGGAATGATCCAGGTTATTTTGAACACTTTAAATTGTTCTTTGCTTGCTCTGTGTTTAGTTCAGGTATATTTGGAAGAATAGGTTAAGGGATCATTCTTGGCTATGCCAGTACACTGGGGGATTATTAACTCCTGATGGAGGAAATGTTTATAGCTGAAATGTTTATAGCTGTGCTTGTAATTTTATACTCCAGAACAGCATGTGCAACCACAGATTTGTCATTTGAAGAATTTTCATGGCCATTTGAATTCTTCCAATTGAAAAATTAAATTGGTTTATGCTTGATACTCAAAAGGAGGCTTTCTAAAGGCACTTGTGAAACAGTCTGTGCTGTTCCGTTGGACTACAAGTTGTCCATAGACTGAAGCCAAGAGACAGAAGAAAATTCTGGTTCCTACACTGCATTATAAAACTGAATAAGTCTCTTTTGAATGGTGAATTTATCAACAAGGTCATTGCTGAATACTTTTAACGACTTGTTTTAAGACATCTCTGACAGCAAGAAAATTGTACAACATAAGGGAAAAAAAAAGCCTTAGATGATTTAATGTCAAGGACAGTATCCCACATATTTCTGAATGTCAGCAAGTAACTGGCTAGGAGTTTCCAAAAGATTCTGTGTTCCATATTGAGCATTAAAGTGGCTGCCTACTGACAGCAATGGTTCACTGTGCTGTTCATCAGAAAGGATTACGCAAGGGAGTGACACCTTTAGTGCAGTCAGTGAAGTTTGTGAAAACATTACCTTGAAGAAGCTGTTTTTCAGTGACCATTAGTGGTGCACTGAAAGTGGTTTGTGATTTGTTTTTGTTCAGGGAGTGAAGAATCCAGTGTCCAGGTTCACTGACTCTTTGCTAAGAGGCACTTTGTCTCAAAGACAGTAGCAAGAATTTGGAGAATGTCCTGGAAATAGTTGCCAAAACTGTAAATTGGACTGTGGTCTGAGTGCTGAACTGCTGCCAATTGCAGGCACTGCTTGATGAAGATCAGTCACAGTACTTAACTTTGCTGTTCTACAATGTCCTAGGGCTTAGCAGGAAGAGAAATTTGATGGGTGTGTAACATGGCTTTATGAGATAAGACCTTTTATTTTAAATAAAGGTTGGAAATTATTATTAACAGAAGAAATGGTGGGGGTTTGCTAGTCCCTGTTTTACTACAGGGATATCATAACGTGTAAATTCATCAGAAGAGTGAACTTTAGGAAAATACCCAGGGAGATATTTCAATAATATCATGGATGACGTTCTTTAGAACCTTGAGAACTGCTGATTAAACAGTCTCTAACCTTGAATTTTATTGTTAGAATTTTATCAGAAAGTACTGGGAGTAGTGAAGCCTATCTAAAGAAGAATTCTTATTTACAATATTGCATATTTTGTGATTTTCCCCTGAAGTCTTAATCTTTATTGTAACATTTCCATTTTGCTCCAACTGTATTCATTTTTGAGAAACAGCTAAATTCTGAAGGGCAGAAAGCAATTTCATATCCTAGATGTGCAACTCGGTACAAATCAGCGTAAAAGATGGAACCACAGAGCTTTCAGTTAAAGAAAATTGACTTTTGCTTCCTGTTCATGTGTTGTGAGGTGCTTTATGATTGCCAGGCTGTACTTCTTGGGTTATTTTTTCCCTGTATATGTTTCTAAGTGCCTTCCTTGGTGTTTAACTTCATCAAACTGAGCTCTCAGTAGCACGTCAATAGAAAGCAGAGAACTAGGTGTATCTATCAAAAAAGCACAGAATACTTTTTTCAAGCAGTCTCCAGTGCAATGTGAGCAGCATGAGGAGTAGTGGCTCCTGAGTGTGCTGTTGCCATTTTAATATGGTTATTCCAATGGTTTCTCCAACTCACAGACAAAGTTGGTGCGTAGAAATTTTACCTTCATAGTGCTAAATGTTGTTTCATTTGGACAGGATTGAAAACCTGTATTCGAAATGACTGTTCTGCACTACATGCTCCCCAGTATTTTAACTTGAATTGAATTCAAATCAGTGCTGTTGTATTTACTTTCAAAATGGAAAATATTTTCAGCTGTAGTGAGTTATGCTGGAGTCAAGAAATCCAAGACTTCAGAAGGGTTGGATGTGTTAGCATGTAGACTGTGACATATTTCTTGCATGTGACTACATACAACTGTTTCAAAAACAGTCTCTAAAAGTTTATTACCTTGATCATGATTTAACAATGGTATTGTGAGAAGTGGCAATTAGATTATAAACAAATTATAGAGAAGCAGTGGTGTCCAGTAGATTAGTTTCTACCCCCTGGACTATATCTTTTTATCACACATTTTTTTCTAAAGTAGAGATGCTTTGCTTAACATGAAAGTTTGCCAGCACTGCTCCCACTTATAAAGAGAGAGATGCAATGCAATTTGGCAACTATCAGGCTTTTCCTGACCCACTTTTTATGCATTGTCTAAATAATGAAACAGTTGGTAAATAAATGTATCTGTCCTCTCTCCTGTGTTTTATAATGTAACTCATTTTTATCATTCGTAGCTTTGGCTAAGCCAAATTGTATCCTGAGCTACCTGCAATAATAATATTGCTACTACAGTCAGTCTAGTGAAGGGGCACTGGTGTTGGAATTAGAAAAACAGGACTTCCTATATCAGCCCTGCCACCAAGTTACTATGGACAGGTAATTTTGCCTCTTCATTTTTTCTTCAGCCTTTGTCTACCTTGGACAACAGCTGTGTCTTACATTCCAAAATTTAAGAGCGTAGTATTTTGACATACATGGTAAGGTAGGACATGTTCTCTCTAAAAAAGGGCTAATGAGCTGATCTGAGTAAAAATATCTCCACCC
>JAWWMO010000155.1:14957454-14975727 GCA_035047845.1 Dendrocincla fuliginosa | reverse complement strand
GACATACATGGTAAGGTAGGACATGTTCTCTCTAAAAAAGGGCTAATGAGCTGATCTGAGTAAAAATATCTCCACCCTACCTTGTTACATGCATGGTAGGTGTAAAGGCTGCATCAAGTGTTTAAAGTGGGAAAGACTTGGCCATTCTGGATTTGGGTTTTTTGTTTGTTTATTTTTTTTGTTAATTTGTTTTGTTCTATGGCTGTTTGGTTTGGTTTGGGGGTTTTCTTGTTTTGTTTTGGTTTTTGGGGAGTTTTTTTTTTGTTTGATGGGTTTTTGTTTGGGTTTGTTTGTTTGTTTTGTTTTCTCCTCTTTTTAAATTTCTTTTTTGTTATTCATAGTAACTGCGTCCTCTGTGGTTTATCACCCTTCCCCAGCTAAAGCTTTTCAGCTCCTCACAGCTTGTTTTTTAGGAGTCCTTTCTCTTCCAAATGAACCAGAATGAGCCTGCTCAGCTGGAGGGCTGTGGTGCAGTCCAAGTGAGCTAATCTGCCATCTGCACCTTCCCTGGTGAGAAGCTGTGACTCCACAATTCCTGGCACAGCACATGTCAGGGACCAGGGATGAGCTGACCCACCCCAGGGCTCCTTGGCTGTCCAGCCTTCTTGGGGCCTGGACCTGGGTGCTCACAATTAGTTCCTCTATGCTTTATCTCTGCCTGCACAGGCATATTTTTTCACTGAATGTGACTTTGGTTTTACTTATTGATCAGTGCATTATTTTAGTACATTAATTTCCTGATCATTAGAATATATGCCATGTCAAAATCATCTTATGTTCTTTCATCCAGTACTGTCAGTTGTTACCAAGTCTGTTATTTGGAGAATGGTATAAACATGGTAATAGCACTAAACAAAATCATGGGTGAATTTTATGGGCAAAATTATACAGTTGTGACAGCATATTTTACGAACATTAACACAGTTCTAGAAAATAATTCCAATTGCACTCTATAATGTGTAGACAGATCATTCCTGATGCATTACAGTAAATATTATGTGTCCTTTTCAGCCATTAAATATAATCTCTAAATGTGTAGATTGATGCTACAGTTCCATAAACCCACCATTATTTTTAGCTCACATCTTTGTGTCCAAATAAAAAAAGTGTTCCAATTAAGTGTTCCAGTAAAAGCATGAAGAATTCAGCTATTACTTCCTCAGGTAACTAATTTATTACATGGGTAATACAAATTAATTTACTGTTTTATTAGCACAAATGTAAGCAATATACCAAAAAGGGAAAGATTTTAATAATTATCATGGTAAAGTAAATTATGGGAAATGGCAATCAGGAAACAGGCTATTGTTCACATGCTATGCCCTTGAAAATAAGTGCCAGATATGTCTGAAACATATGAACAGATCTGAAAGCTAATATGGACCCGATCCAAGGGCTACTGAAGCAAATGGAAAGATCCCCACTGACTCCACTGAGCTTTGGATAAAGGCCAGTGAAAGCAGAATCCAAGTTAACAAAGAGCAAAGCTGCTGAAATGCAACGGGAAGTTTTCCTTGTCATTTTCTAGGCTCTATGGCAGAGACATGAGCTGTCTGGATTCTTGAACAGAAAGCATATATTGGGATGTCCATCTCCTGCTGTACAGGCTATTTACAAGTACTGACAAATCACAGAATGGGTTGGGCTAGAAGGGTCCGCAGTGGATTCAACCTTCCTGCTCAAGCAGGGTCATCCCAGAGCACACAGCACAGGATTGTGTCCAGACAGTCTGGAATCTCCAGTGGGGGAGACTCCACACCCTCTCTGGGCAGTCTGTTCAGGTCTCAGTCACTGCACGGGGAAGAAATTCTGCCTCAGGTTCAGGTGGAACTTCCTGGGCATCAGTTCCTGCCCGTTCCTCTTGTCCCATTGCTGGGTGTCACTGAGCAGTGTCTGGTCCATCCTCTAACACCTCCCTCCAGATATGGGTAGACAGATAAAGATACAGATATTGATCAGGTTCCCTCTCAGTCATCTCTTCTCGAGGCTGAACAACCCCAGCTCGCTCAGACTAAGAAAGATGCTCCACTCCATAAGTGATCTTTGCTCCCTTCTGTTGGACCCTCTCCAAGAGCTCCACATCTCTCTTGTCCTGAGGAGCCCCGAACTGGACTCAGCACTCCAGGTAGAGCCTCACAGGGCTCAGTAGAGGGGCAGGATCACCTCCCTCACCCTGTTGGCCATGCTCTTCCTAATGCACCCCAGGATCCCATTGACCTCCTTGGCCCCAGGGCACATTGCTAGTCATGGACAGCTCATTGCCCACCAGGACAACCCAGTCTTTCTCCAAAGAGCTGCTTTCCAGCAGGCCCCCCTCAGGCCTGTGCTGGTGCCTGAGATTATTCTTCACCTGTTAAGTAGGATATAGCTTTATCTGCAACTTGAGGCATCTGTGGAATCTCAAGACTGCTCATTGCTATAGCAAGAATTAATAGAGGTGTCAAGTCACAAAACAAGTTATTGGAAAGTGTCTGTGAATGGCCCCTAGACTATGGAGAATTGTAATTATTTTTTTTAAGAGGCATTTTTTTCAGTACCATAAAGCATGTCTGCCATTGTGCTGAAGATGGGATGTGTTGAAAGTTTAGGTTTTTTACTCTGTGTCATTTCTCTGCCTCATTTCATTAACTGTGTCCTATGACAATGATACCTGCAGGGGCTCATTATTAAAAGCAGACAAACGTGCTCACCTTGCTGATGGAAATTCTACCTAGTTGGTGCCTAATCAGTTCTGTTTTGGAACTCAGATGGAAAGACTTCCAATTTCATTGTTAGTTACACTTTTAATGTGACTGACTGCCCAGGTGGGGTGACTATTTGCAAATATTAGTTGTTTTCATGTTATGAGGTAATATTTGAAGAGGTAGTTAATTTCTGGCAATTTCTGAGCTGAAGTTCTTTGCTGTGAATGCAGAACTGGGATTTCTAAATAGTGGTTGTATAAAATGAACCCTTACTGAACAAATTTTTTGACTGAAAGGATACTTTTTAGTGAGCAATGCAACACTATGTTAAATATAAACTTTGTTTATCTGAAAGTGTAAATTTTGCCTGTCATTATGCTAAACAGAACTATATGAAGAATCCCTTATTTAAGTTAAACTCTGACAAAATGCTAATCAAGTTTTATTCAGTTTTTGTTCTTCTTGTGTTTTTGCAAAATCCTCACTTATGGCCCTCTGTCATCAGACTCTTGCATCAGAGTGCAAACGTGTTCGATTCAGAACAGAGAAGAAAACATGGAAAAATGGTTTCTTTGACCACAGTAAAAGATACAGTGTAACCATGATAGAAATAAATAATGATTTAATTTAAAACCTTCAGAGTTACAATTTTAAATTATAAGGGGATTCTTAGATCAAGGCTGTCTCTTGGTGGTTTTCCCTTGGGGGGTTTCTTCTCTCTGCATAAAAGGGAGGGCCCAGTTCTTGTATTTATCAATTAAGTAACCCATGGATTTCCTTAGTAACATGCAGCTGCTTTCAAATCCATGGGTAAGTCATGGATAACTCTTCCTTTGGGCCTACACTGTCACATTGCTGTGTTGTTTCCAGTTCAGCTGGAAAAGAAAGTCCTTGGGACTTCATTCCCAAGTTCTGCCACCAGAGTACTCTCTAGCATTTTGGTGTACTGAAAAAGCAAACCTAATTACAGTGTCAAGTGCAGAAACCTGTGAGGAATATCATCTGAAAAATAAAGAATATTTTAAGGTTTACCTGGTGCTTTGAAAGAAAAATACCCTTTTCACTTATGAGAAATACAGTATAATTACAGTATAATGTATAAACATGGCACACATTAAATGAAGTTAAGAGTTTTTTTCTGTGTGTGTATTGATTGATATATTGATACATCTCCAAAGAAGTACTTCATCAGCAATTGAACTAGAAAAATTTGCAGCTTAACTGAACTCTTTGATCAATCATTCCAATATCTGAGGTATCTCTAGATCGAGTGAACCAGCTCCTATCCTTCTCTTGTGGTTGACAATAATCTTTTATCTTTACTCAAAGAAAAGGGTTCCATTTCCTCCTTTCACTTTCATTTTCTCACAGGTGGGTTAAGAGAGATAGAAGTGCATTTTTCCATATATTTTAGCAAAGCTGAAAACTCTCAGCAGTTCTTGGAATTGATACGACTATAACTTAATGACTTGAAGCACAAGAATATTGGCAGTCTTAGTTGAAAATAGCTCATATACAAGATGTATCTTGGTTTAGATATTGTTAACAGAGATGCATCAACACGTCCTCCAAAAGGGCACCTGTTCCAGCATTGTGATTCTTGGGATAGTTGAAAGACAGCAAATAACAGTATACTGAGAACTCATTACTCAGTGGATAAGAATGCTGGTAAGCACTCCTTCCTGCAAATGATCTTCCTCTTTCCCTGTCTCTTGTGCAGTCCAGTAATAATTCTGAGTGTGTGGTAGAAGGATTTTGACATTTGTATTACCGTCACTGTCAACTTATTCCTCCTTCTCCCCTGAAAGTGCAGAGGCAACTTCAAAAAATCATTATGCTGAAGAGGCAGCCCTGGCTATGCTTTCAAACTCTTGCCATCTTTGGGCTGACTCATCTACTGTGAGCTACACGTTGTTTAAAAACCCACATCGACTCTGTGTGACACAGAACACAAATATGCTAAGGTTGCTTCTCAGCTCCTCAGAGTTAATTTATCTCTTTTGGCATTGGTAAAGCCAAGTAATCTACCCGAGAAAAAAATGACTGCTTGAGATGTAACAGCAAAGAATATTCCAGGGCATTGAGACTTTCACTATCGCAAGCATAGTTTCTACGGAAAACCTAAAGTTAAGCATGGCTATGTAGGCAAGCATAAGGTTTAATAAGGCAGATGTTTTACTGACATGTACTGATTTGAAGCTGACAGAGGTAGAAAGACATGAGACATTGTTTCGCTCAGGTTACGTAGGTACAACATTTGCTATTCCTGTGTTTGATTTTGTCCCACCACCAGATCTGTAATTACCACACTCAAAAATACTTTAAATGTTCTAGTGAATTCTATTGTCTAAAAATATGTCAACTTTCATGTCAAAAGAGAAGATTGAAGTTGTCATTTGAGCAACTGAAAAATGTCTCTGCTAATCACACATTAAAAGCAAAAGAAATCTCTGAATTAATTTCACTCAGATTTAAGGAAGAGATGTGATTTGATTCACATGACAACATGTTGACTTTGGTATCAATACTTGATTTAACTAAGACATGATCATACAGTCAAACAATTCACAGGCCAGAGAATAGGTGGTTAAGAGGACAAGTAGTTCAGTACAGTTGGTATCACTTCTTTATTATTTTTAGGTCTTCATGACCTTATAAAAGGCTGCAAGTCATTCCCTTGCCAGGGTATTTGGTAACTAAAAGCAGTTGACAGTACTATGCCAGGCCTGAAAGCTGTAACTGTTAAGGAAAATCACATCTCACCAAGTACCTGTGTCTTTGTGATGATATCAGTGACAAAAAAAGGAATAATAGATCAAGATGATATAGTGGACTTACCATAGGTGTTTATTGACATGGAAAAACACTGACAAGGGATCAGTGCAGGACCAGTCTGGGACTACTAACAATTGATCTTCATTGATGAACCAGAGGAGGCACTAAAAAGTGAGGTCTGAAGATGACATTAAGCCCTTTTCATGATCCCATGCTAATGATATGGAAGGCCACAAGGAACTCAAAACTTAGTGGACAAGAAAAGAGATCAGTCAAATTCACAGTGAACAAAAGCAAGGTGATACATCTCTGAAAAGGGAACTTAAATTCTGCCTACACAGTGCTGAGCTTGGTAATGGGCAGTTATTGATCTTGGAGTTGGGATTGATTGCTCTGTGAAATTAATGCCTAGTGTGCAGTAATAAACATTCAGAATATCTGGGATAGAGTAGGATTTGATTTGTAGATGAAGTTTATGTTCATATTTACTTGTGTTTTGTCTGAAATCAATCTTTTGAAGTAGGAAGAATTCTCTAAGCATCATGTAGGTGAGCATCTTTTCATCCACAGGGACTTTGGTGCAAGATTCTCTTAGTAAGGCCTTAACTCTCAGCTGAGAATTCAGAAGATGGTATGCTGCAATGAGGCCAGTGGAACTGTCCTTGCCCAGGACAAGGACAGTTAATTTGCTGTGACTAATCGGAAAACATATTTGCATATTAATATGCAAAATGAAAGTGCAAGCTGTGGTTTTGTCAAGCAATGGAACCATGTAAAAGATTGATGCTTAAGATGCCATGCTTTAACTCTGCAATATTTTGTATCCTTTGTTCTATCAGAAAGGGGAAAGTTGCTGAATCAGGGATGAGAGATGTATTTGTCAGCATAGAAAGTGAAAAGATGAACTGAGAAAGCGAAAGACACGGCCCAAAATAGATAAGTGCATAAAACTTATCTGATTCCATATTCAAGTAGTCCAGTACTGAAGAAATCAAGCAGAAAGAAGTACTGTATACCGAGGTAGCCTAGTCAAGGTCATTGTCTTTGCACCCAAAGGTGTATTTGGATTGCACCCATTTGGATTTCGGTACAGCATACGTAGGCAATAGGAGATTGCAATCAGGAAATTTTAATATAAACAGCGTGAGAGTTAGAGGAGATCTCTCAGTGTCTGCACAACATTTCCTTTCCTTTTCCACTATGAGATCTATACAGGTAGAAAGGTAGGAGATGCATTTGAGAAGCATGTTTTGCAATCTGGTGAAGGTTCTAATTCAGGCTTAGCTGAGACTCAGCTGAGGTGAGCACAGTTAATGAAACAGCTTCAGGAAGCTGAAAAGCACTATGACTTGCAATTTTTGTAGGCTCTTTTTAAGCTGGGAGAAAAGACAGTTCTCCTGCACTTCCCATCTGGAACTACTTACTTGTCCAAAGACTCTCCTTGTTGCCAAGAAGGAGTAGGGATATGAAATCCTATTTGATCTTCTTCAAACTGCTTCAACAATATCTCCCTCCCAGATTTTTCTGTTTGGATAGGTTGTACCATCCGATGCACCTTGAGCCTGAGTGCTGCTTTCTCCAGTAACAGATGCTGGTGTGCTTCTTAGCAGATAAGGGTTTTGCCATTCAGTGAGGCATCTGCAGGTATGGAGACTGAATAGAAAATGGATTCTTGAGGTAGATGTTTCCATATGGAAAGTTTCTTGTTCTCCCATGGTATTCTGTCTACACCAGGAGCGGCCAGCGTTTTGAATCTAAAGAGTGCAATATACCAATGTTACTGTAAGCTCTAGCTCAATTCAGGTTTTTCACCTGAAAAGCAAGTTATCTATATGATTTATTTATTGTTAATTGTTGTGACTAAAAAAGACTTGAAACAGGAAATTGCTAAGGCTAAATCACCATTTTTTTTCCTATACTACTTAATAAATATTTGAGGCTTAAGCTGTTATGCTGTGTTGCCTTTAGACTTTGAGTTTGTATTTTTATGTAGACAGATATAGGTATATATTTGGTTTAGTGAAGACCAGCAAAAGTGGAATTGTCAAAGACTGGTTGGACATAATCCAAGGAAAATTTTTCAATGCTAACCAGGTTTTAATATACAACCTTTTCTTTCTGCAGTCAAAAAGTGCCTCTATCCCTTAATCTATTGGCTTCTTTATTATCAAGCAGGAATTGGATCAGCTCACACAACATTATTTCTGCTCAGATTGTAATAATTTAGATCAATTTATGTCTGTGAAAACTCGCAATTTTCCTTGTTTTGATCAGTGTGTGCATTCTGAACCAACCCTTGCTAAAGCACCCTCTGCTGAAGAGCCCACGAGCTGGAAATTATTTCACTTCGAAAAACATCCAGTATATTATTAAAACCATTTCCTTTGTCATATCCCTACCCTGTTACTCACTGTTCTCTTCATGGGAGCTAATTAAACGTTATGCTGCTAATCAGTGTCGATAGATACAAAGTACTGTAATGTCTTCTGGCTTTATGGATTATGCTAATGGCCATCTGCCTATTATTGATAATTTGTTCTCCAGTTACTGGAGGGGGAGGAAGAAGCTGTATGGTTAACTATAAAAAGGAGCTATTTGGTTTATGATGCATTCAGCTGTATCACCAGTTGTCTTTCGCTATGAAAGTTACTAAAACTGCAAAGAATATAATTTCATCAAGGTCCAAGTTTTACCTAGTAATTATATATGTGATTTGTATGTTCAGACAGCTAGAGCACATTATGAGTGATAAGACCTTGATGGCAATGATCTTATTAAGTACTCAATGTGTTAAACAAAAGGTAGATAGATACATGATTAAATTTCATACTGCAGTTGTCTAAAGTGCTATTAACTATGAAGAGTAAAAGGCCATGAAAAAATCTAACTACATTCTGCAACATGGACATCTCTAACAAAATCTGTATGTATAGAGTGCCTCAACCAACTGCAAATCCCAGTATATTACATTGCTGGCTGGAAAATGTCCATTATAAACATCTGAAAGCTCTGCCCAGAGGTGTAATGTGTATTACTGTTTACACTGTGCTGTGATAGACAGTATCCGATTTCCTCCAGTATGAAATATATTGGATAACAGTCCTTTAGCAGCCTATTAAATTTTGCAAAGCTGTCTTGGGTTCTACCGAGGTTTTACTTACCCAGTTTGACTGTCTTGTTGCTCAACCAGAACAGAGAGCTCTGACACAGGCAGCAAGAACAGATTGACGGTGGAGGTTATTAGCTCTAGACTTAGCTGAAAAATATGCACAGCTATTTCAAAATATGAAAATACAGTTCACTTTTCTTTGTCACTTTTTGTTGCTTCTTGATGAGCTACTGCAATATAAGGAAAAGCTGGAATGAGAAATTTGAAACATTTTGTTAGGAACTTTAAATAAAACACAATGGAGCTTTTCATTAAAATTTTCCCTAGCACTATTTGGGAATCATGTCATCATTTAAAAATGAAGGAAAGGTTCTAAGCAGTAACCACATTAACGAATTTACACATTTGTCTTTTCTCTCTTAAGGAATAGTGGAAGTGTGAAGCTTTTGAGCAGATCAATTTTTTTTTCTTCCAAGACCCTAAAATTAAACGAATCTAGAAATACTCAGTGCTGAAAAAAGGAAGCCTTCCAAAAAGAACTTGAAAACTCACCGAAGAAGACTGAGTATTGTTTATGTGGAAGGGGATAGTCTGACTGATAGAACTGCAGTTTTTGGCAGACATTCAGTGGTGACCATTGCACATTCTGTAGCTATTGCTTTTTGCTAGACTTTACAAGCAGTGTATGAATAGTAAATATCAGGAAGGAGCTCAAGATTCCTTGGAGTAACCAAAACTTCACAAAATCAAGAGTTTGTATCATGATGCCTGTCAACGAAGGGCACCACTGAGAGTTCCCTCAGGCAATCTGAAGAAACTCAGTTTGAATTCTGCAACTGCTTTGAAGTGCCATTGAAATGCTGTATCAGTAAACTGAAATACTGAACAGTGCGGTTTTCTCTGAATGCAGTTCTTATCATACATACCAGCAAAGTATCAGTGGCTAGATTTAGCACAAAAGGAAATTATTGCCTGCTTAAAATTGGCTAATATTTTGTCATGCAATAGCAAAGCAGATCTCCTTTATGTTTCTTGCAAGCTTACACTTTCACTGATGAACTGGCCTGACTACTTTGTAGAGTTTTTATGTAGTTTTCAAAGCCCTGATGGTGCTAACAGGCTGATTTAGCTCTAATGAGCCACACGTGGAGCTTGAGGACCTTCCAGTCCTCCCAGCCCCACCTTCGCTTTTGTCCCAGGATCGTCATTTAAGCTCAGTCTTGAGCCCGGGTAGTGCTTGGAGGTCTTGGTTGGCAGTTTAGTTATTACTGTGTCTGGTTGACTTCCCAGTTTGACATCGAAGCCCTCTTATCCCTCCAGACCTGCCTGGTGTTGGCTGGACTGTGCAGCATCCTGACCCATGGCTTGACTTTGTGGCCTGGATTCACACCTGCCTCATCCCTGTGAAATTACTGCATAACCTGCACTTGTGCTTAAACCTGTCTGCTGCCTCTGGCCTGCTTGGGATGGACCCTGCCAGGTAAGATCCTGTTCTACTGTCTGGATTATCCCCTGGCTCCCCATCATATGGGCCTGTTCCCTGACAGTTTCCTGTGACAAGCTGGAAAGTAGGGTTGTCCTGTAACCACCCATTTCTCATTCTCGATATATTTGTATTTTCACTTCTACATTTTGGAAGGCAGGCTCAAGAAGTTGCCCCTTCATCCCATATCTGGGTTTGGGTTTTTTTGTTTTACCTTTTTTTTTATTTATTTTTTTTTTATCTTGTAGGTATCTTAGATATCCCTAGGTATTTGAAGGTGGAGTATTGTAATTTTCAGTTATACCTCATATTTGCCTGCTATGGATAAAGGCAAAAACACAGTCATCAGGGATTCCCCATGACTGATAACAGGTTTATGTCCTAACAACACTCCTATTTGCTTCCCTCAGGGTCACTTCTGAATCTAGCATGTTGCTAGTACTGCCATAAGGGAAAAATATTCTTTAGGCTGGTATTGTTATATCAAGCTGCAGATTTGAAGGCTGCCCTGAGAACATTAGTAACTGCTTCTAGAAACTGGAAAAAAAATAAGAAATATTGTTTTATCTCATTATTGAACAATGCTTGTCACTTTAGAAAGAACTGTCTTTTGAGATTATTTTTGCCTTTTCAGTATGTACTTGAAACAATCTTTTCTTGGTTATGGAATCTTGTTTTTCTGAGCAGCTGATACTTTTTATAGGTGACCTGCTCTAGGAGGTGTTAAATGTAAATATTGTTGCAGAAGAGTCACTGACTCAACAGTGCTGGCAATTTTTTTTTGTCTTGCTTACAGCTGTGTGGTTAAAAAAAATCCCCAACACTCACAGACATTAAAGACAGAGTCTTTACAATGCCACTCAAGTTTACATTTAGTAAAATAACAAGGCTGCAAATAATTTCAGGCACAATTTGTAGAGCATTGAGGGTAGCAGAGGTCTTATTTTCTTAAGTTAGAAGACATAGGTAACTTCTACTCTATCACTGTTCCTAGGTAAGCACTCCTGTTTTCACATATTTTGAGATCTGAATTGACATGAAAGGGTCAGTTCTGTACAATGGGGAAAAAGGGGTTTTTTCTATGAGAAATTGTTATTTTTATGTTAGGAACATTTGTGGATGTGGGGTCACTTGGAATTTGCAACTTTCAGAGGGCTAGAGCTATTTATGGTGGTAGGCAATTGCACATAGAATTTATATCTACTTTCTCTGTATAATTTTTTTATTGTTTCAAAATATTTTATGTGCAAAAAACAAGTCTTAAAATATTGCAAAGCTATTGTTCCCTCTCCCCTTCATCATGAAATTGTGTTTCTTCTTTAAAAGTGAATTAAGTGTGAATGAAGAGAGAAGGCATGTTTCTATGCCACTTTCCTCTCTAGGAAAGTTCTTGTGTTACACAGTTCACGTGGAAATTGCAGGTGCTCTCTCAAAACCTTTTGTTCCACTCGGTAGGAAGACTTTACTTTGTGTCCATTTCTCCACTATTCCAGATGCTTTATAACACGCCTTTTTCCCAGACACTGGTTCTTGGAAATCCCTTGTCTGAGGCAGTTAAGAGGTTAACAGTGCCCTCTTTCTTATCAGGGTGTTTTCATCTGCTTAGGCAGCGGGGATTTTTTGAAGAAAAGTAAATTTCACTCAATGATTGAATCCTAACTTTATAAGTCTCAGCAAACAAACTCTGCTACTTCAAGTTTTGTTGTCTAACCCTTGAAAACAAATCCCTTTAAGGTGAGACACCCACTATTTGCTGCTCTGTTTTGAAGAACAGGCGGGAGGATAACATGTTCAAGAAGCACAAACCACAATGCTGAATGCAGAGTTCAAAGGCTATTGGCATTCCAGTAACGGATATGTGTTTGTCCAAAACTATGTTCATCTCATTTACATGAATTCCAAACAGACTAATGGAATTCTGATGCATATTCCTGAGTAAAATATAACACCATGCTTCCTATTAACCATTACAATAATATCTAACTACTCAACAAGTCTCTAAGAAGAGTTGCTAGATATGACTGTCGAGGGCAGGGAAAAGAGCAAGGTGGCTTTTAATTGGAGTTCTACAGGAATTTTTCAAAAAGAGGTGAAACTCCTCCCTCCTTTTGTTTCTTTGAGTGCTTGGACTGAGAACCCATTTATAGTCTACTTGTCTGGTGGGGTTAAGAATGTAGCCACATATCTTCTGGATAGCACTAAAGAAATCAGCCCTGTGCTTGTGGAAAGTACCATAAACAGATGTGAAAGGCTTGCTGATATGGGTAGAAGTGACTTCTAGGAGTTTATAATAAAAAGTTGTATCAGGTTACAATAAGAGTGATCAGATCAGCCAGGTTCTTGTATGTTGTTTGATACCAATGTATGACCCTTGGTTATCAAATGCAATAGTCCACTGAAAAGAAGCCAAACTGCAACACATGCTTGTGAAGGTGCTACACAGATGTCTGGGCAGCTGCAGAACTAGTTAGTGTATGTTTTCACAGGGGAAATAAAAAGATACATTATGCCTAGATGAATATTTTTAATTACTTATGACTGAAGTGGGCTGCATCTGTTTTCTGTAACAGTTTAAGGAGTTACGGATAAAAGACTGGGAACTTTGCAGTCCCCTGTGCAAATGAGAATCCTAGGGGATTAGTTAAGGCAATCAAGAGAAATTCTGTGCCTGAACTAAGAGAAATTAATGGGAGAATAGGCATGAAAGGATTGTAGAAGGCAAATTGGTCTTGACATGCAGCATCTTTTGTCCAAACCCAATCCATTTATTTGGATACTCATGAAGGACAATAAATGTTGAGTAATTGACTTGAAATCAATTTATGCTGGAAATGATTTTTGTGAAATGTAGCTTTGAGAGGACCTCACAAATTGTCAAGGAACAAAAAATGCTTTAGTTGACCATCTGGCAGTAGAGTTTAAAGGCAGTCAAAGAAAATGAAACAAAGTGAGTGCTTTTAGCAATTTGTTGGTACAGTAACCTCATGAGTTGTGTTTATCACAGAAATCAAGTTGTTGGCTCTTAAATGAGGCAGCACTTAACATGACAGAGGTATGGCTTCAGTTCAGAGAACCTGTAGGTTCAGCAGGCATGGTTGGTTAAGACTAATGAAAAATAATAAAATGCATCCACACTGTGTTTGAAGAGTATGCTACTGTCACGCCTTCTGCCAGCACTGGCTGTGAGCAGCTGAGCAGCTAACTGGAAGCATATCCCCACGATCCATAGCTCTGTGTTTTATCCTGCAGATTTTGCTCACAGAAATCTGCAAAAGCACCTCTCTGCCCTCTTTGAGGACAGCAGCAGGGAATAAATCCTGTCCTGGACATCCAAGATTTGAATGTAGTTCCACAAGGCAGCCTTTGTTAGTGTAGGAGTCTGCATTCTCACTCTTGCTTAGAATATTCCTTGTAAACCAGACTGTCAGGCTACCTTCGATTTTAAAAAAAACCTTCCTTGGTCTGACAAAATGTGACCTTGATGCTCTTGGCTTGTTTTCTGCGTTGGTCAGTGTAGGACTGGAACTGTTTGGCTCTGTGGTTCTGAGCTACAGTCTTGCAAGCACAGCATTGAATTTTAGTAGAAGTTTCTTGTGTCTGTGTTCTACCTGAAGTGGAGCAAAGCTGCAGAATTGGCAAGAAGTGTGTTCAGCATCTTCAGCATCAGAGGTACATGGAGATATTTTTTGGTCATGGCTGGACCCCATATGTCAGTGTAGTTCACAAGGAGATTACAGGACCACCAGAAGACAAATTTATTTAACTGTTGTAAATGTTATGCTACCAGTAAGTAATAAACTTCCTCAGGGAGCACCAAACTTTGCTGTGCCTTGCTTTGTCCCAGTGGTTGAGGAAATTGTGTGCAAATCCTGAGGATGTTAGACTGAAAAATAACAGGTGAATCCTTAGATTGAAGGCAAGGCTGAGGTGCCATAACTCTGCAGCAGTGAAACCTATTGATCCTGGTAGGATGCAGCGGTTTACCACTGTCAGCATAACAGTTCACAAATTCCTGGATCCTTCTGAAACAGAATGTAGGAGTAAATCACACTGTGCACATTTACACTGCAAAGGCACAGTACTTTAGGAGGAGAGACAGCTCATTTGGCAAGCAAGGGAGGCAAACAGCTGTGTTAAGCCAGAAAGGAAATAAATGTGTGGCTTCCAGAAAGGAAATAAATAATCTTAATACAGTGTGATGGCAGACATGGAAGTCTCCCAAAGGTGTAAAGAATTCCTGGTGGACAGTTAGACACTTGCCTCCTTTCTTTTTTTTTTCCTCCATGTAGTTTCCTTCAGTTTAAAGAGAGTGTTAAATATAATGTGAGTGGTTTTCCTTTATCACTTTTTTCTTTTGGTGCGAAGACAAATACTTTTGTATGTGTTCAACTGTGATTTTGATGGCAATTTGATGCAGTGTGAAGTTAAGTGTGTGTGCTTTACTAAGCAACCATTAGTGAGACATCATCTCCCTCCTCTGTACTCACCTGCTAATCCAAAGAAGGCAAAGTTGGTGGGGGATGCAGAGACTATAGAAGAGAGAAGTGCTAGACTAAGCAACTGGCTAGTGGAGTCAAACCTTGAAAACAGTTAATAATGTAAAATTTTTCAGATTTCAGTTAGAAATAGCTCTGATGTGGGCCTGCTAGAATAAAACATTTCACAGTTCATCATCAGGACAGCTTTTTTTAGTGAAGGACATTTTCTTGGTTGATATTAGTCTATCAGCAGTGTATGAACAAAATTCAGTTAACTCTTCTTTGCTGCTGTTCCTGGTCAGAGGTTTTGCTGAGGTGTTGCAGCTGAAGGCTCCAGAAGGAAATTATGTCCCTTTTAGGTCTTTTATAGGTACTTAGTCTTTATTGTTTTATCAGGAAATTGCGTCACTTACCATGTTGGCTCTTTTAAAGATGAGCAGTGTTAAAAGCTTTGGACACAAACAGAAAACATAATGATGTCACCATGGTCTTAATTCCTAAACCTACAGAAAGGAGAGACTAAAACAATAAATCTGTGTCTGACCTGCAACGACTTCCACTTTTTAAAACCTTAAATACTGTTTTTCCACAAGAGAGCTACATAAATCTTTGGGCAGAAAAGAGAAGAACAGCCTCTTCAGCCTGAAACTACAGGGGGCGTGTTAGGCAGACTGAATGTAATTAGGTAAAATGAGACTTGGCTAGAACATTGGAGTTAATTAAGAATATATTATGGGGTCTTGAATGACCAGAAGTAGCCAGGATCCTGGCAGATGTCAGACTGGAGCGATGACAGGTCAGTGGGAGCACTGATCTCTTGGCCTCTGTAGGGACACTGACTCAGAGGAGGGTAAGCAGTGTCTTGGCTGATTTGTGTTGAGATGTGGTGGGTACATTTCTCATGGCACTACCTGAGAAGTAGTTTTTGGACTATTGGGAGAGTGCTGCCTTTTGTTTTTTGTATGCTTCTTCAGAACCTGTAAAGGAGGGCAGCTCACAGTGACAAGATGTATAACTGAAAATGAGAACATCTTAGTTTAGCTTTATTACTAGGCCTCTTTTGGGGGAAAGTACTTGAGGATTCACTTTGCCTGCTCATAAAACAGGATAGCTGCACTTTCTCATAAAAAATAATCAGAAGCTTAATTCCTGCAAGGTGGTGTGATATTTTGGAAGAAATTTTTCTAAGATGGTAAGTTAAACAGTACTGTTCAAGCTTGAATGTCTTAGAGTCATGAGCTGTGAAGTGAAAACCTCTATAGGGAACTAAAGCCCACATTGGGAAACTGCTGATGTATCCATTTCAATTTCTGGATGCATTTGATGAGGGACCTACTGATGAGTAGAGCAAGAAATGAAGTCCAGACCTCTAGTATGTCATTTTTCCTGAACATAAAGTTTGAGCCAAGATTAACTCCATGCCTCTACCTGCCTTTATTTCTTTAAACCAACATGTCACAGCTACAGTTAAAATACCTATTTCTGAAGTTTTTTCCCATTTCCCTTCTCATTATTGAAATATGACTTTTTGAGAATGCTGGGGCCTAAAATTTGGTAAGTCATACAAAAAGATTTAGAGAGATCCTATTTTTTTCTTCCAAATTTCATTCCAGATGAGTGAAGGGGAAAACTAAGTCACTATTATTACATTTGTTCTGTGAGTCAAATCTTTTGCAATTCCTTTATTGCATTACAAATTTGAGAATAGGGCCATACATTTTCCCTTATGTTCTGTCTGCATATGGTTGGGATATAGGTCTGCCTTAATGGAGGGCTTCAGCATGAGGTGAATGCCTTATTTCTCTTTTCTGAACGTGGATTACAGGCTTTTTCTGTTTTGTTCAGAGCATGGTCTGAAAGGGACCTACTCTCCTGCTTCTGCTGAGCACCAGCAGAGCCTGTCTGAGCATCTCTTATATTCTGTACTTTCTAAGGTGCTTTAGTGCATATAGTTAAAACAAGGCACATATTCATGCTTTTTTAGTGAGCTTTTTCATGTTACAGCCAAGGAAGAGGATTCTGTTTTCCTTTGATCTGCCTCCCATAGATAACAGGTCACACATTCAGCAAGATGCCATGTACATTTTGCCTTTTGCAATGCATATCAAATGTGTGGTTATGGTTGTGCTATCTGTTGAAGTGCAAAGCAAAGTTGACTAATTAAAAGTTAAGATTAAAGCCAATTTAAATATTATCTGTAATTCAGCCTATCTATTTTTTCTCTTAGCTTCAGGACCTAACCACCTGGCTAGTAGTTATTTATTGTGGTCTGAACTTGTCCCCTAAACACCAGTTATAATTTCCAAAATAACATTTCATCTCATCTGCTCTGGTAGTTTTCTGTTTTGTAATGAGATTTTGTCAGAATATCTGCAGAAGAGCTCCTTTTCCTCCCACACCAATTCTTGCCACTGTATAAGCTTAATTTAATCTGCTCCATGAACAATTACTATTAAATGTATTGAGGTGATTTTAGTAGTTTATTTGCTTATAGCACTGAAAAACTTTTCTATGTTCTCCTTGGAGAAGCACTAAAATGTTTGGCTTAGAAAATAAGACACACTTGACTCCAATTTTACTCCTTTTTTTTTTTTTTTTAACCATTGATTTTTGTCTTGAACTTTTGTTACTTGATTTTAAAAAAGGGGAATCCCTTTCTTAAGGGAAATTTTTAGTTGGGAAGATATATTTATCAGCAAGGATTTGAACCTAAGCACAATCAGACACCAGCAATTAATAAAATGCTACTTTCTCCTGTGAGATATATCAGCTGCACAGCAAATATGAAGCAAATAATCACTATGGCAGATCTTACTAATCAGATACAAATGAACTACTCAAGGGTTGTGCAGGCTGTTCAGCTGATGCAGTGCTCTCTGCTATCGTAATTCAATGAGGGTTGTGAGTGTTATGTCAGATGCTGCATTTGGATTTAAAGAAAGAAATTGGGCTCTAGGGAAAGAGAAGAGACAGAGTATCATGTACTGGGAAATAGAAGACTTGGGGGTGGGATTGGCACGCTGAGTCTGCTGAGTTTATTCAAGTAGCTGAGCAGCTTGAAGCAACATGGAATAAATAAAATTTTATCAAAACATCGCTAAAATAGGTCTAGAGAAACAGAAATTGACAGTTAACTGGAGAAACCAGACTGCCAAAACATATTTCAAATTGGGTATGTTTGCTTTTTTGTGGTTTTTTTTTTTTTTTTGTTTGTTTGTTTGTTTTTTTGTTTGTGTTTTTTTTGTGGTTTTTGTTTGGTTGGTTTTTTTTGGTGGTTTTTTTTTTGTTTGGTTTTTTTTGTGGGTTTTTTTTTTTTTTTGGTGGGGTTTTTTGTTCGGTTTTTTTTTTGGTGGGGTTTTTTGTTTGTGTTTTTTTTTTTTTTTTGTGGGGTTTTTTGTTTGGTTTTTTTTGGTGGGTTTTTTTTTGGTTGTTTGGTTTTTTGTGGGTTTTCTTGTTTGTTGGTTTTGGTTTTTTTTTTCAAAAGTGTCTTGAAGACACAGAGCTGGTTATTCTGCAGTTGCTCAGGGTAAGAGAAGGGAAAAATAAACTGAGGCTTTTTGTGCATAAGCTTATGTGGGAGGCCAAGCCAGCCCTTTGCTCATGTATCAACCTGGAAATGAATCTCTGGCATAAATCGCTCTCAGTGCAGAATCACAGAAAATGTCATCGCTTTTCACTTAAAATCCCTGAAAAACCACTGTGAGTCAGAAAACGGATATTCATAAGGATGTTAAGAATTTTTAA
>JAWWMO010000155.1:14926134-14957354 GCA_035047845.1 Dendrocincla fuliginosa | reverse complement strand
CGCTTTTCACTTAAAATCCCTGAAAAACCACTGTGAGTCAGAAAACGGATATTCATAAGGATGTTAAGAATTTTTAAAAGTGCTTCTTTTAAAGCACTGTCTGGAAGGCAGCTTGGAAATGTTCAGGTGGAAGGCTAAGTCCACACCAGTGTCTACATAGAAAGAAAACTCACCTATTGACCTCCCAGTAGCAGCTACCCATGGATAGGCTGAGGCAGAACCATGTAACAGAAGCTACAATAATACCCCCATGGGTATATAAGAACTATTTTCTGTAGGGTTAGATGCTGTTGGTTAGTAGGCAGTTGTGGTGAAACAAAAGTCTCTGCGCCTAAAGGATCTCACACATTCCAATGGCAATCAGGAGGCACCAGAACCAGATACAGAATTATGGCAATTTTGAGAGTATTTTGAAATCATTAGAGGATTGAGGAGTTTTTCAAATATAAATGAGGTCAGGAGGCTTTGCACTGAAACTTTATAAATCTGTATGAAAAGGAAACTGTTTGCCAAGATTCTAGTACTTTTGCCCCTAGATGCTTGCAAATAGCATTATGAGATATTTTGAGATGACATATCACTCGATTTTGATAAATTCCTTGTGGTGAGTGAAGTAGAGAGAAATACACTAGTGTAGAACTGTTGATGCAAAACATAAACAGCAGTGAGAGAATGGGTGAACTGAAACTGGAAAGCAGGTTAGATAAACTTAAGGAAATTTAAAGGAATTAAGAGCACATGGTAAAATTAACAAATGAGTGATAGGAGAAATGGGACAAAAGGATCGGAAGTCAACACTGAGAGAAGACAGGGCATTGTGGAAAGCTGATTATATGGAGTGTAATATTCTTGGTGAAGCATAATAGAAGAAAAGTTCTGTGACTTGATTTAGATGTATATTAAGATGGTGTAATTGGACTAACTGAATGTGAGAAAGCACCATAAAAATAGAGCAAGAGGCGAGAGAGGGGAGGAGTGCACAGGGAGTTTAGAAAATGCAGGAGCAGTCAGGAGGGTTTAGCTCTTGAGGAAGAAGATTCCTGACATCTCAGGGAGATGTAATCTCAAACCCAGCCTGTGCACTGCTGAGCCTGTGGGTGGAGCACTCTCACAGGAGATTGGAAAACCTGCACAAGGCAAGACGTGGAGGGAAGTCTGGGGCAACGTGGGGCAGCTGAGCAAGGCTTGCGATGGAACTCAGCTGAGAATTCATTGCAGCAGCCAGTGAAGCCTCGAGGAGTCTGCAAAACTTTGAGGAGTCCCTTTGGGATTGCTGCTTGCCTGGCAATGACCCCAGGGTCTCAGGCCAATAGGGAAGAGCCTTCCTAAGTGAAAAAAAGGTAACAGTCCCCTTGAGGAGATGTGTTGTTTCCTTGGCCTCTCTAAGGACTTGGAACTATCCTGAGGTGACTGGCTACAGAGCTGAGTACAGTGTCTTGGCAAAAATATGTGGTGTTCCTTATACTGCTGTCAGGAAAGGCATGTTTTAAAAATTCAGGATTGTGGCAGAAACAGATCCCTGGACTGCTTGACTCCATGATCTATTTCAAACATACTTGACAGAGAGGCACAGTATGAATGTTTTCAGGATTTTCCCCTAATAATTTTTGATGCTGTCACCTTATTTATATAGCTGAGGCTGGCAGCTCATATGTTTCCATGAAAATACTATAGAAAGTGTCATGAAAAAATGGGTATAATTCAGTTTAAAAAGGCCATCAATCGAGAGACTTGAATCTATTGGAAACAAGGCTTCATTACTTCCAGTGCTCAGGAACAACTTGTTCCCTGAAGCAATCTACTAAGTTTTCAAATATAAAGCATGTTATATTACAAATGGAAGAAAACAAGGAAGACCACACTGAACTGATATTGGTCAACTCCCTGAAAAACTCTTGTCTCTTCACATGCCAAATCCAGTACAGCCAGCCCCAAAAAACTGCAGTCTGAATGAACTTGGGGTTACCAGGCTGGGTTAACAGAGACTCAGATATTCCCACTGTTAGGGGGTTGTTTTCCTTCTCAACCAGCCTAGCAGTTCATGAACCTGAAGGCAAACTCCTAGGGAGAGCTCATTTTTCAGGCATTCTGCAGTTGTCATCTTTTCACTTTTATATGTTCTATAAAAGTGCACTACAGAAAAAATTTAGAAGAGCAGCTTTTTGAAATGCAAGGACAAATCAATCAATTAAAAGTGGTTCTGAAGATGAGAGAATGCTGCCTGCCTTTCATGGTATCTTTATGCAGTACCTAAAACCAAGAGGCTCAGATCTAACTAGTCTCAGATGTGGCAATTTGGATTTATAGCTGTTTGTGGCATAGCAGGCTGTGTGGAAACTGGCTATATGTACAATCTGGAAGGAGTTCACTGAGGTCTTGGCATAAAAATCTATTGGAAAAGTATTTGGAGAAACTGGTTTTGTATTCCATGATAAAAGTGATCCTGTGCAACCAGTTCTTAGTTCCAGTTTTGTTTTTCAAATTTGTTTTCAAGTTTGTTTCCAAATTGTTTGATTTGCCCTTTTAAGGGTGTTAAAAAGAACTTGAAAGAGAAGGATGTGTTTTAATGTAAACAAAGTTTGAAGGCATGATTATTACTTTTCGAAGTTGCTGGAAAATACAACAAGCACAAAGAAGTGAACAGCATCAGGATTTGCTGCCTTCAGGGTAAGCACATTTTAACAACCGAAAGGGAAGAAAAGCAAACCTACACATGCAGGAGTTCTGCTTTCAGCACTGACCACCTTGCTTATTGCCAAACCTTTTCTGCAGAGATTATGACAGGAAAAAGTCCTAATTAATTTAATTTATTGAAGATTTTAATGCCATTGCATATGTATTTAGTTGAGTTTAAAAACTGTTTTGAAGGACAACAAAACGAGCCTTTGTGATCATATTTGTGGAGACAACAAATATGCACATACCTGTCTCTTTGAAGCTGAGAAGCTTGGCAGTTAATATGCAACAATGCTGGCTTTGTTCAAAACCCCTTAAAGTCAGGATTTGCTTAGAAGTCTAAATTTGGAATGGTTAATTTTTCAAGAAGCTTCCCTTGTAGAAGCTTTATAAGAACACAGTCTGCTCTGAAAGAACATCTTCAGTGGCAGACTCCCATGATACAGCTGATCTACACCATTAATTTCACGTTTTTCTGTCTGCTGGTGAGTGTCTCCATTCATGTGGGGGTAGCCTTGAAGAGCAGAAATGTGATGGCCTGAAGCTGCATGACCCATTGTGAGTGCTGGGATCCTGAAAGCTGGCACGGTTTTAGGATCACATCCCACACTGTGAACTGTCCTTACCAGGAAAGTCTTTCACTCAAGTACATGTGGAGAACACAATCCCAGCAGTGCAAACTGAAATAGGCCTTCCTCATCTGAAAATTCAAATCCTTTTTATGTACTTCAGGGAGGTAACTAATGTTTAATTACCTACAGTAGGTAATCTAAGATTTCTTAAGCCCCAAGTTTTCTGAAGGAATTCAACATTCATCATGTGGAGTTGGAAATTCTTTTATGGGTTTTCTGTGACAAGGCTAGCTGTTCTTATGTATGTATGTTCTCACAATCTTCAAACTTCAAAAGTAGCCTAAAATATGACAAACCATGTGCACTGTCAATGGGTGGTTTGTCATTTCAAAAGGCAGGGTAGGAAGGTTGTATATTAAATTTGAGTATGGATGCCTAACAGATTAGCTAAATTTGCCTCTTACCCTTAATCAGACAATATTCTGAGTTTATAATATCACAGACTTTCAAATCAAGCATCTTTTTCAATTGCCTTAAAGTATTACCATGAAATGAATGGGTTAAGAAACTTATTTCTTTCCCTAAATTCTTCAGTCTTCAAAAAATTACCAAAAGTACCATAAATGAGGTTCTTTTTAAATTAGCAGCAAGATGATGCCCATCATATCTTTGATCTGATGTGATTTATCACATCAAGAGGGGTTATATCAAATTAGAAAACTATCCAGGGTTTTCCCTATTCCACAGGGAAGAGAGGCAGAGCGGGGATAAGTCACGCACATCATGCCTTAATTCTGCATTTTGATAGTTCGCACTTCATGAAACACTAGCAGATTCCAGATAATGTAATTGTCATAGTCTTTATTCTAAAATTACTATGTAATTGTGGATGTGTGCACTGTAACCCCCATTTAGGGGAAGTCACTGGAATATGATACTCTCCCTGGCATTAGTGAGAAGGGGCATTCAAGCAGATCTTTAATCTTGCTCAGTGCCTTAGGATGCTCAGAGCAATGCAGTGGTGATATCCAGTACAAATCCTGCCACTACTGCACTACGATAGGCAATGATGAGGTGCATTTTTAAATGTACTGAACTTTAGGGATTTTGTGGTCACTCCATTAAATTTGATCTGTCTGTGGCTGCTCAAGGATTAGGTAAAGGAGAAAAAAATATAACAGAATAAGATGCTAAAAAAAGACAGGAAGTATTTGAAATATATTAAATTATTATGTCACTCTTAGATTTTGATAATATTTTTTCCTACTTTGAATATCTAGATTACCATGCTTTGCTCATTTTCTGGTCACAGAATCGTGGAATAATTTTCTATGAGTGCATTTCTGGAGGCCATTCCCTCACTCAAATATGTGTTTGTTTCAAATTAACCTGAGACTGTTCAAAGGTCTGACTAAATAACCTTGAGTTTGACTTGTGAAGAATTTCCCCTGTTTCCACCCGAAATGTCCTGTGCTTCAGCTTATTGTCTTTTACTTTAATAAAGTGCTAATGTTTTACATTACCATGTTTTCATTGAGAATTATAAAGATTCATTAGAACCTTTCTTCCTTTTCCCATTTAAATGAGCTGTTTTCCTGGGATTGTTAGGTTCTCTTAATATCTAGTGGGAACATTCAGTAATTGCTCAATAAGTAAGAAAACATAGAATTTAATCTGTTTTCTTGTTCATCCAGATTAGGCAGTTGCTCTGCAATTTTAGATTGTCTTAATTTTGTACCACCACTCTCAGAAAAGAAAGAATCAAAGGAATATTTAAACGGGAAATTAGAATGTTAAGTTCTTACTGCTCCCATTAAACTGAAATGAGACATAAGCATTTTTTATCTTTGGAAAATCCAGTAGATGAGGAATGATCCTGGGGGGCAGAAGCTGGTCACTTGTGCTGTTCTGAAGGCCAGAAGCAGTGAAAGCCAGTAGGATGTTCTACTGTTAATTACTATTCTTGTCTTTGTGATTTGCAATCAGTTATTGTCTTATCTTGACTGTTTTCTTCTAAATAAATCCCCTCACTCCTTTACATCCCTCTCCTATTTTATCAAGAGCTATAATTGATAGGTCTATTATTTGTTACAAGCTCAACTTAGTCTTTCATCATGACAAAAACCTCAGCTTGTGCATAATTAAGTGCAAGGCATGGTTCTGAATTCCTTTTCTGGTAGACGCTCTCCTTGTTACAGAAGTCTGAGGGTACACAAATCTCTTCTCGTTTGTTTTATAGAAGTGTTGACTATTCTATCTTTATTGACAGTTTTGGCAGTGTTATATTAGGTTAATCTACCCTACTTTCTTTTCTTTCCTTCTCAAAGCTGTATTTGTGGGAGTTTATCCACACTATCAAATAAAATTTTGTTGTAGGGAGGAACAAGGGATGGTCTAGTTAGACAAAGTGCAAGCAGAATTTCTCTTCATAATTAGGACCTGAAGGCTTCTCATTCTCTAGGGAATCCAGTAGAAATAGAAAAATAAAAAAGGAAAATAACTGTAAGAAACAATTGTTGTATGTCTTGTGTGCTCAGTTTAAAGACAGCCATTGATAATGCTTTTTTGTTGATATAAATCCTGTAGTTAAGAAAATGACTGGATTTGCATTTGGGATCTTGCTTTATACTTTGTGTAGGCATCATATTAACAGCAATTGTTTTGTAATAAGTCTATTTAAAAATGGAAAATGTAGTAGATTGTCTACTTCAAGGTTCTGGGCTGAAAAATGAGATGATTACATCTGAATGAAGAATTTGAAAGGTATTACTTACTAGTTTTATCCCCCTGCTTACACTTTCTCATCTGTGGGTTATGGTTTTCAGGTTTTCAGTTCTACCTCTATACCTTTCCTTTTCCATAGAACAATAGTCCTATTTCTTGGGAGTATCCAGTCATAATTTTTAAATAAATTTTCAAAGACTTAGATTAGAAAAAGTGCCTGGGGTGAGTACTCTGTTCCTTTTTCTCATAGCTAGATTGAATCAAGCTCTTCTGACAGTTTCCATGCATGCTTTTTTTCCACTAGTGTCTCTCTGAATACTAATACTGGTAGAAATACAGTGATAGAAATATCTGGCTTTTTTTTTTTTTTTTTTTAACTTCTCTATTTTCTACTCTGATTTTTCTGGTACATATCTAAATTATTTCTTTGCTAAACTGTTTGATTTGCCTCACTTGAATGTGTTGGTGTAGTGGCAGCTTGTGTAATGAAGTTGAAGTGATTCAGTGAAATCAAGAGGAGATTTGAAGACAAAAATGTCTTCATGAGGATTATATGTAATCCAGCTACTAAGTATGCATGTAGACCCCAAGTTAGACTTAAGCCTTCATTTCAGTGATTTACTACTTCTTAGTAAGATGATAGCTAACAGCAAAATCCAAACTAGCTTCCATCTTATCTAAAGTAAATTTTTTTGTCAGTGCATGTACTTAGTTTGTACTTTAAAATCTATCCAGACAGGTTGAACTGACAATTTGGTATCAAGTCTCTTTTAAGTGTGGGTAATCTCTTTCAGCAGCATGGCAACACTGAGTCTGTTGCTGTTAGTACTTTCAGATCTGTAGAAAGGCAGGAATAAATTATTAGGTTAGAACTACAAAGAAGAATGAACTGATTTTGGTCTTGACTTCATATTTGCAAAACACAAGACAGAATTAATACATTAGTATTTCCATTTTTCTTTTCTTAATTTTTTTTTTTTTTTTTTGGAAAGAGTTTCTTCATCTTATTTTCTCCACTTTGAATTTCTGGTTTCAAGTCAGTCTGCACATAGCAGAACAGCACTTGAATGTGAACTGTATTCTAGAACAAATACCTGTTTGTTTATTACTGATAAGACTGTGGAATTGAAGTATAATCCATGTTCTAGCTCGGTTACATAAATAGATGTGACAGGAGAGACACTGCAGTATTTGTGATTGTGGAGAAAAAACTGCCTAGACTGTGTTAATTTTTCTGAAAGACTGCTTTTAACTTTTATTTTTTCAGAGTTCTCTTTAGTCAAAAATTGACCACCCACACGTCCTGCTAATGCGTTTCCTTCTCTGCAGTAGCTGGTTGAGTTCCAGCCAGTGTCACGTGTGGATGATGCCAATGCCTTTTGGTGCTGTTGTACCTGTTTTATGAAGGAGAGAACAATGATCGCTAGGGGGTCTTTCTTTTTCCCTTATATTGTAGATGTGGAGTTTTCCCTTCAGTTTTGTAGTGGTCCATGCACTTCTCTTCTTCCCCCATGATGTTAAAAAGCTTTTTTGTGAGCTTGTCGCTTGCATCAAGTAGCAGCTGGCATTGTTGATGTGTCCTCCCAAACGTGTACAGCAAGGTTGGGGCTAAAATGTGGTGGCTCTGTGCTCTGGTTGTTCTGCTTTTACAAAAATAACCCAGGTATGCTAAGCCTAGGCACCCTCAAATGCATTTTCTTTGGTAGTTAAGTGACAGAATAACACATTAGCACTTCAGTAAGGCACTGGGTGATTCATTCTCTTCTTGAAACTTCTTAATTTGCATATATCATCTTGGGGTTTTTTCACTGAAATGAAAGCTGTGAAGAGACTGGAATTTATATTTCATTCTTGTCAATGTGTTTGTGTTGTATTGCATGTTTCATTTTTCTTCTATCTTCTTTATACAGTGAATGGTTTATTCACTCAGTTCTGCTCATTTTTCTTTTCTTTTAAATGTTTCAAGATGCCTGAAAAATGATTCTGAATTTTCTGACAGTCCTTTGAGATCTCCAATTCGTTCTAGAACAGACAGTCTGAATTCTGAAAGTTTGAGTTTGTTTCTGGAATCCCAAAACTGAGCCTGTTTATGCCTTGGGAGGAGAAGTTTAAAAGGTTCAGGAGAACAGAGACAGACGTGCTCCACACAAAGGATAAGAGTTTCTGACATAATTCCTCTTGAGCTTCCAGCTGCATCCAGAGGCATCAAGAGAATGTCAGCATTTTAACTAGAACTAATGCATAAATAGCCAAGTAATCTACAGCTGGTACATGTTTTTTACGAGGGAGAGTTTTGTGCTTCTATAACACACAAATTCAGCTAGAATTACACTTACTGACCCACTCTCCCAATCCTCCTTCACTTCATGTTCTTTCTCTTCCTGAGTTCCAGGTTTGGTTGGGTTTTTTTTTTTAATAGGCCTTTTGCCCTTGAATAGATTAGGCCAATTAACTTTATGAGCATTCTTAGGGGGATTTTTGTGTTTTCCCCCAGCTAACTTCATAGACAGTGCTGCGAGCCAGTCTTCAAAGCTGCTGAACACTGAGAGTTCCTTGTAGAACAGAGAAACAATTGGGGAGTTTAGCACCCTTTGAAAACGTGGCTGTGTGTTTATCTCTTCTATTTGATCAGTGGGCTTCTTATGTCAGGATTACACTGATATCAACTGGTAACATTAGCTTGGCTCTGAATGCAGCATAACTCAATTAGCCAAATTTAATTTCACTAGGTTTGCCTGCTTCCTTTCTTCTCTGAGCTTTCTCTGTAGATCAAACTCATCTTTTGGACTGAGAGAGCTAAAAAATTGAGCTAGCTAAATCCCCAAAGTCGTTTCATTCAGGATTTTGTTGTGATTCATGGGACTTGACAGAATGAAAAACAGATAAATAAATGAGCTTTTCCTGAAATGCTCTTTCCTGAGCAACTTGTTTCACCTCTTACTAAGGTGCAGAGATAAAGGAGATCTTAGGCTGCCTATAAATTAAAAGTCTGAATTATAGGTAAATTAAAGTATTTTTTTTCTGCTAACATTTCCTCTTTCAAGCGCTGACTGACTTGCTTAAAGAGGACATCCTTATCTATACAGCAAAGAGACCAATACTGAGTAACTAAATCATTTAATACTAAATTACATGCAGCTTCTCTGGTGTGCTTTCTTTCTCAACACTATTTGAGTGTATTCTGATCGGGCTGTAGAGTTGCCTTTGTGTAATCTTAGAAACAGATGCAAAACATTTGCAAAAAGTCTGTTTGAAATATCTGCTTTAGAGCTGCTACAGTCTCCTGCCTGTAGGACAGACAATACTCCTGGGGCTGACTGGCATCCTGGATTGCTCATTATACAGGAAGAGAACCTCCACAGCATCAAAATGCAATTTTTTGCCAACTTTGTGAAAAACGTTGCAGATCAGAAATAGACCTGCTAACCCTTCTGGGGCTTCTTTCAGTGCAGAATCCCACTGGGTAGTACAGTCTGCTGCTTAAATAATGCTCAGGGTGACAAAGGTAACAAAACAGTTCCTCTACCAGGTGTGGTGAATATGAACAGGCTGCCTGGTGTCCCAGAGAAGACTATTTTTTGGGTTTTTTTTCTTTTTTTTTTTTTTTAGCAGTCCCCTTGGACTGACAGGAGGGCCATTGTCTTATTTCTCTGACACTGACTAGATAAATGAACATCCAGCTTTGGGATTGTAGCTAAAACAGGAGGAATCAAAAATCTGACCTGTCCTATATATCCCTTCCCTTTGAGGAAGCAGAGCTTGCCCTCAGTTCTCACTGGACATTCTGTCCTTGTCACAGCAATCTGCTAGTTTCACCTGCATGAGCCTTTGGCAAGGTAGAGGAGGAACTGCATTTGTGTTTTGCTCCTTGCTTTTAAAACAGCTGGCCAAATGATATAAAAAGTTCTGCTACAAGATGATGTATTTTGCTTTAAAAATATGCACTTGAGGAGTGGCCCATTGCAGGAGCTGGGGGAACAGAGCTGTTCTGTGTTGAGCATCCTCTGTCTCTGCTGTGTATGTTGAGAGGTTCTGCCTGGGGAAAGGGGACATGGGCTGCTCCTGGCTGAGTTCAGATATCGTAGGTACAAGCACATGTTGTAGCACTTGGTCTGCTGATCCCTTGCTGCTCCTGCCCTCTTAGCACAGTGCCCTCTCTTTGAATTTCCTTTTCCTCTGCATGCCAAGTGTGTGCTACTGGGATCACGACCGTGCTCGTGTGGGAGTTGCAAAGCAAGAGTGGGGTGAAACATGAGTGTCTCCAGACCCTCTGTGAAGTACAGTGTGAGCAGGCTTCACACTGTCTGATGTGGAATTACTCATGAGCAATGTATAAAAATATATATAAATAAATTCATAAAAGTTTAAGCTTTCTCCCTTATTTACCCCCCCTACCTCTTCTCTCTGGATCTAAGACAAAGAACCAGCAAAGAGAAGAATGGCAGCCTTAGGCAATGTGCTTTGGGGATGAGACTGTAAAGGAAGAAAAGAGAAAGCTGGGAACTTTCAGCACCGTCTGTCAGCCTTGGGCACAGAATATGAACCAAGCAGGTCTGGGAACACTTCATCAGTGACTAGTGATTGTTCTTCTCTCCAAACCTTTTGTAATATCTGCTGCAAATTAAGTTTTCATAGTTAAATAAGCACACAGGGCAACTGAATTTTTGATATCTCTTGTGTATGTGCATTGTCTGTATTTTTTTCATGGATCACTAGCCTGTACTGGACAGGTTCAGTATTGTTATTAAACAGTGTCTGTGTGGGAGCTGCTGTGACACAACCCTTAGATATATATTTTTTTCTTCTTTAAAGAGACCTTATATACAGGAGAGCCTCAGGGTGAGCTATGAAAGCAAAAAAAGGGGCTAAAGTAAGTAGTTCAAACTAAGGCTATTGTAATAAAATAATTGTCTGGTACTGGTTGACTTAAACTGCTGACTAAATCTGTGCTGCATCAAAATGCTGTGACACCACTATATCAAACTACTGCCTTTGAAATAAGGTCCCTTTGGAGCTTCTGAATCATATTCTCTGGTATGTTACTTCTGTTTATACTGGTGTGAAATTAATTATAGGCCAACATTTATTGCAGTATGGTAGAATGGGATGACTGGCTTCATTTATTAGTGAGACCTCAAATGTAACCACATTCTTCCCTGATGATGTACAGAAAGCAAAAATGCACTTAAAATCTCTGAAAAAGTCCTTTCAGGTCTGAATGTACTAAAAAGGTGAGTTGAGAATGTTGGTGGTTTTTTGGAGACCATGCTGTCTAATTGCAATATGGATCTCCTGGAAAGCTTTGCTCTCTTGGAGAACATGCACATTGCCCAACACACTCTTATAGCTGTTTACAGCACCTGTGCTATAATCGCTTTTGCTTAAAGAGTGTCTGCCCCAACAAAAGACTGAGAATGTAGGGGAAGAAATGCATAGCTAGGTGTAAGTAAAGAGATAGTTAACACATAATACCATGTAGTAAGATAGAAATTATTTGCTCAGAGACATAAGAAATAACTTTTTTTACTACCTGGGTCAAATGTCTAGTGTGAAAATGAGATTTTAAAGACTACATATTTACCCTAGTATTATTGTGCAATATTAAGTAATTAAATACTTGGGTATTGTTAAAGGGTAAAAAAAGGCAAATAAAGCACCATAAACTCATTAAAATGAATATTAAGTGGCTTCTGTTCACCTGAATATACTTGAAGAACCATAAACTCCTAAAAAAGAGCACTCCTCCCCCAAATTACCCTTGAAATGTTTGTTTTGTTACCTCTTTTTTTAAATCTATTAATTCGATAGCTTATGAAGTATGTAAGTAAGGTGTTCCTGCTTTTTGTTGCTTTTTCTTTGTACTTGAAGCAGTTTTAGTAGAATAAAGGAGGGAATCTTGTGTTTTATGCAGTGATAATATGATGTGGTTGATTCTCAAATGCAATACGTATGCAAATCAGAAGTGCTTGGAATAATTTCAACTACTTTTAGAATTACATCAGGGAGAACAACGTAAAGAAACTTGCCCAGAGTCACGGCACTTGTTAGGAAATGCCTCAGAAACCTCCCCAGTGAAATGCAAATGAGATTCATAAGTCAACACTGGAGATGTAACAGAACCAGCTCTATGAAGACCAACTTCCCAGAGACATCCTGACATGTCAGTGTTAACTTCCCACTTTTAACTTCTGTCGTTATAAATTCACCAATCTCCAGTATGTGGTATGGTTTGAATTTGTAAATTGAGGCTGACCTTGCCAACTTAAAGCAGCAAAACCCACACAGCAAAGCAAATTTTTATAGACTTAGTGACTGAGATGTAGTGCAGTGATGAAAATAAAAGTATGATATGGTTTTTCCTTTCCTTCCAAAGGAAACCTTACTGTATTTTAAGCATACTTTTTGTTAGTAATATTTAAAGTTATTGTGTTGGTTTCCAGCTTGCATGATGACTGTGAAATGTCATATTAGGCTGTGGATAGTAACTGGCATTCTGCTGTAGTTTCAAATGAAATATTAACAAGGCACTTGGATAACCCAACCCTTTACTCCCTTAGCAAAGAAGTAGCAACCTTTCTCTGCCTATCAAGATTTAGCAGCTGCTGTGACCAACAGCTGAGCTGGTTTAGAACAGTATTTCTGCTTTTGTTTTGCTTTCCCAGGAAGGCTTATCTCTGGGTAACTTACTGACAACAGCAGACATACAGAAAAGCATGTGCAGGCTTCTTTCTGAAGTTATATTTGAGACTACTGCTGGTCATGTATTTTGAGAATCTCTGTGAGCTTTCTAATTATTTACTCTGATATGCATAGCTGGAGGAAGAATAGAAAAGGATTTACAGTATAGTATCTAACACTTGATCCTACTGTGAGTACATTGAGGAAGTAATGAGGTAAAGGGCCTGTCTTTCTGAGCTTGTGGCAAAGACTTGGCAGCTGGAGCACATTGAAATGTAGAAACAGAAGTAGCAGTACTTTACATACTGGTCAGTAAGCTTTATGTAAATTCTAGACTAGAATAAGGGGAAACAGGTTCACAAGCAGTGTGTTTTGGGTCGGGGCGAGAACTAAACATACCCCACTGATTTTGGTTGGAGCGAAAGGCTGTGATGCTTAAAGCTGATTCTACATAAGAGAATTTTTGTGGGGGTGTGAAAGAATTCTAACATTAGAAAATAAACAACTTTGGCATCTCCACTTTCATATCATGTTCAAGTCTCTGCTCACCTTAGGAAAAGAATTCCAGCCTTCCTCTAGTTACACCATCAGATAAAGCCTCTAGGCTCTGCCTCAAAGAGGTTTGATGCTACTGATGGAAAACCAGAACACAGTACTTTAATTTCTGTTTATTTAGAGAAAAAACAGAATAGTAGACTTCCTGTAAACAGTAATGTCTTTTGTGGATTATATCTTATTTACAATATTTATTGCCTAATTTATATAAAGCTAACTACTGCAGAGTGAGGAGATAAATAGTATTTATTTTGTTAGCCGCAGGAGATTTAATGATAATTGGCTTATCTTCAATTCAATGACACCTCTCTAAAGTAAACCAAGTAAAGGAATATCAATGTCTTTAAAAATAATTTCCATGATGAAAGCTGATTATCTGACTGTCTAAGCAAGCTGAATATTAGCCTGAGTTTTCAGTCAGAATATGGTCCCTGAGATGAAATCCCCTGTATCAAGTACATACAAAAAAAAGAGCAGCTATATAAGTAGGTAGGTGACCTTCTCCTAATATATACTTTGTGCTGTAGCAAGTACACAGGTGTTTAAATAATTGCCATAACCTAAAGGAGAGTAAGACTAATGAAATGATTAAGCAAATCAAAACTCATGCTAGCCAGAGTTTGGATTGTTATATATTAGAGCATCTTCTCCGCTGCTGGGAGGGCTGAAGGATGTAAGTGAAGAGAAGGGCATGGTCAGACTTGCATTGGTTTAAACAACATGACATTTATTCTCTTGATATTCAGCTGTCTGAGCTCTGCTAATGCTGAGTTAATTTAATGTCACTGTGAAAATGGTCAGAGGTGACAAAGTAGTATCTTTAAACTACTTGGAGCAGTGAATGAATTCTGTGTGCTTTCATCGGTTTAAATGCAAATTAGCATGAAATATGGATGTTTACAGCTTACATTCTCTTAGAACACAACCTGTTGCTTCTTATTATTCTCCTAAAGATGCTTCTTTAGTATTATTATTCTCCTAAAGACACCTACTAAAGATACTACTTTACCTATAGGTAAAGTAGTATCTTTGTGCTAGGGGCTTTGAATATATGAGATTTCCTTCTGAAAATACTACCTTGTTGAGAGATTTTTATTTTTTTTTCTCCCAAAAGATTAACTGAACTTGGACTTTAGGACTGAGTTTTGTTCCTTGGCAGGGATGCACTTTTTCCTTACTACTAGTAGCAATTATATAGCTTGGAGATGTATTCTGGAATTAAAGGTCATTAAACACATCATATATTCTGTGATGTATGTTGTTCAGTACAGCCCAGCTTCTGGAACAATGCCACCTTGATTACAAGTTATACTCTGAAAATAAGAATTCTGAAGGTTCAAAAGCCCATAAGGAAGGCTAAGAAATCCTTGTGAAATCTGAGCCAGAATATGTCTTTTTAAACTGTGTGCAAGTACAAGTACAACCACTCTCATGGCACATTTAATTTGAGTTTTTTTTGTCTTGGGGAAATCAGGTAAGTTTTCCTGATTTACTTTATGGAAGACAAACAGGGACTCCAAAACAGAAGCGAAGTACAATGCTGGGGGATGCTTCATCTTGAACCTCCTCCCACCTCTTTACCTTGTCCAACAGCAGATAAGCTGGAAAGCTTTGTGTACATTTAACATAAGTGAATGTACACACAGTAAATTCCTCATGGCAGGAATCCTTCCTGCTGCTGTAAAATATTCTGCTTAGCAGTGAGTCTGTGCTATCTAAATAGCAACAGTGCCAGTAGAAGCAGTGAGAAAACACCCTTATTTTGGGTAGGAATCTATCAAGGGAACCGAATGGAAATGAGAAGAAATGGCATGCCAACGGAGAGAGCTTTTGATGAATCACTGTTAAGTGAAGAACCTGCCAAGCCCTTTCAAAATGTGGAAGAGAAGGGATAAGGAGCCCTTGGAGACTGGGATTGCTGTTAAGAAGGGCAGGATAATGCCACAACACTCTGCTTCTCCCAGTACCCACAAACACCATATGACTGCAAAGGAGACTTATACACCAGAGAGCTCTTGAGCTGCAGGGTGGGAGATATTGGCTGTACCAGCAAAAGGATGACAAAAGCAGCAGATCCCAGCTCTTTGGAGAGGTGCACAGATCAAATCATCAAGGCATCTGGCTTGTACCATCCAACACAGCATCAGAAACTGATCCTCTTACTCACGCTGGACTGTCCTGTAATTTCGTAATTAGTTTCAGGAGGCTAAATCCTTTGGGCCTGCGAAAGCCTGAGCTGTGTGTTACGCAGATTATCCAATTTTTGTGGAGTTACCATGATCAAAAGTTTATCAGAAAACCAATGAGAAGACAAGCCAAGTGTTGATGTTCTTCTTGTTATAGGCCAGATGTTGTACCTTGCAAAAACCTTGTCCCATTGAGGGGACAACCTTACTAGAGCTGGCAAGGGGGAGTTTGTTCATCAGAATGGCACAAGGACTCCAGATTTTCATTCTCCCTTTTACTAATAGGCAGGGTCTGAAGTAGAACAGGTTTTGTAAAGAGTTCCATTCTTTATTGACCTTGTCAGTGCTGCAAGGAATTGGCCTCTAATGGCAGAACTAGAGACTAAAGTTCACAAAGACTGACTTAACAAATTTAAGAACAATTGCAATTTCACTTCTTAATTTTTATGGAAGAGCCTGATCCTTCTTGATTAATCTAGAAGTTTTGCTGATTGGGTTTTTTTTGGTTTTTTTTTTTTTTGGTGATGGTTTCAAACTCAAAAAGACTAACTGCACAAGTGATTTTCTTATGCTTTTGATTAAAATTTTAAAGAAATTAGATGTATGCATATGCCAGTTCTTTAAAATGCAGCCTCAATAGTATTTAAGATACAGCCTACACTAGAGGAAATCAATAATAGGAATTTAATTACAATATCTACACTTTTCTCTCTGACACACATACATTCTAATTAAAAATATATGGTATTTATATCATAGAAGAAGACTAATTGAAGGAAGTATTAATGTATGCATGATTTTTTTAAGGAGTTTCATTTGACAGTATACTGGTAGCAATCCATTTGGATTGCTGAATGATACTGAGTAAAAGTTGCTCTGGAGTTCTAAGCACAAGGATGAACTAAGGGGATTTTTTTAATAGAGCATGTGTGGATAAATGTTTTGACTTCTGTGGGGGGCAGATGTGTGTCTGGGATCATGTTAGTTTTCCCCAAAACACTGGTCCAACTAAGAGTCTCTAGGACTGTAGCTTCCTCATGGACCTGGAACAGACAGGAGAGCTGCAAATTTTGAATTCTCCATATGTTCAGATTATCCATGTCCTGATAATTCTGTGATTCTCTGTCAGTGGAAGTAGGTGTGAGCATGTCTTTCAGATTTTCCTCTGAGCTCTCAAGATAGTAGAAACTCTGTGTCTATGAGACTTTTATTTCAGATGATTTTCAGTGTTTCAGAGAACATTAAAAAAAGTCAGAGCCTTCTGAATCTGCCTTAGTGCAGTAATGTTTACAGGTTTGAAAGAAGATAGCACTAAAATTCTGGCTGAACAGATGATACACATTGATAAGAATTATTTATTGAAATTCATTCCATCTCCCAGGAATGCTGGAGTAGCAACTGCAAAGCAGAGCAAACAGGCTATCAAATTTCAAGAAAGTAAAATCTGAAAGAAAAGCATTTTTGTATTGGAAGTTGGAGCTTGTGGCAGCAGGTGGCTTGGTGCATGGTGAATCACTAATCTACAGAAGGTTTAGTCTTTGAGGCTGTTTCCCATAGAGCTTTTCTTGTGTAAGCACTTATTGGCTGACCTCAATACAGCAAAGCATCCCTTTGAAATAGCAGCTTACTTGCAGGGCATTTTATCCCTAGGTGATTGGTGTAACCATAAATGAATAAATCATGGCTATGTCATGTATATTTCCTTCTATAACAGTGTTAAGAGCCTTCTTTACAAATACAAGAATGCTCTTGTTAATGGTCAGGAAGGACTGTGTGGGAGAAAAGCTGAGATGGTAACTGGAGAAGATGACAAAAGACAGAATAATATGGCTACTAAACACATTGGTAGAAAAATGATCATAATGCTTATAACATTATCATCTGTCCTTATCAGCAGCAAGAAAATTACTTGTGCTCACAAATGTAAAGACTTTGAAAAATGCAAACCAAAAATAAATAAGACAAGTTTGGATGTGGTGTCAACTGGTAGTTTTTAAGTGTCTTCTTTTTCCAGGGAGTTTGATTAAATTTGTTTCAACTTTGGTGTCATTGAGCTAAACTTCAGTCTATAGGTTTCAAAGTACCTCCATGCAACAGCGTGTACTGCTTTGTCAGGCACTAGGGCTGTCACCTTCATCTTTGTTTTGAGCTGACAGTAACAGACAGAAGGAAGGAGGTAAGAAATGAAGAGAAGGAAACTATAGAATTGCTTAATATAAGAAAGGACTTTTAAGCACAGTAAAAGTAAAAAATGCATCAAGATGACTTCTCTGGAAGCTAACAGAAGTCTCTGGGGACCTTGCACGGTTATGAGCAGAAAGAAGGGAGCCAATATGCTCATGGACAGAAATCTGGAGTCAGAAGTCTGTTATCCCACAGAAAAACGCATAAGTTTGAATGCTCATAAGCCAACAAAATTTATATACAGAATGTAAATTTGGACACCAAGTTAAACAGTGAATTTATGCAAACCTTATTCTAATTAGAATTCTAATCCACTTCAGATGTTCAGTGTAGACTCAAATAGTTTGATTATACTTGTCTTGCAGGGTAATAGAAGAGTGAAACCCTAATCTAAGGTACTTTATTGATCTTATCCAAAAGCATTCAATAACTATGGGGTTTAACATTTTTGACGGCAGTTTAATTGGGTTTTTTCCCTCTTCACATAAATTTTTATGTTTCAAGCACTGTGACTTTTTTTTTCTAAGAAAGAGTAATAAAGCCTGCAGCAATCTAGTTTTAGAAGATGCTTTAAAGAATGTAGTTTTCCTGAACTCTCTACATTATGGGTGACAAAGGTATGAATTATCATTCTGATTACACCTTACCCTGGCTGCAGGATGGTTTAGTGGCCTTTCTGCTTGGACACCGCAGTCTCTGAACAGTTAATGAATGAGATGCAGTGGCACCAGCAGTGAGTAGGGTCTACAGAGCCAAGTGTTGCCATAAGCACAGTACAGGCAGCCAGGCAATGTTCTAACACACAGAACTGCAGACGTAGCTGTGGCTCTGAGTGACAGTCTCTTGCAGACTAGGAAAGGTGATGGGCTGCGTGACAGAGAACATGATGAATCTACTCAGGGCACCTGAGCATTGGGAGAGTAGTTCATGTGCAGGAGGGAGTGACTGCAGGGCATCCTATCTCTACAGCACCCCCAAATATGATACTCAGCCTTAAGGTACATTTGAACCATTATAACTATTTCAGAAGACAAGTTATTAATCATAATTTTGAAAATTTTTTACCTCGCTGAGAATCTGTAATTATGGTGGTAAGAACAGCAGCACTCTAAATCTTTCACTTTGAAACCATTTACTTTGAACAGATACTTTAGTGTTTTAACACAGATGCAAAAAAGACAAGTTTATTTGTAACTTTGTTATCCAGAGCCAGCCTGTCATTATACTAAGCATTATGTAATGTTAGCAAAATAGAGTCAGTGCCTACACATCTGCTAACTGATGCACTTCACAGAAAAACACATATCAATTTATGACAGCAAATATCTGCAGAACAAAGGGTAAAACTGTAATTCCCACATTGCAATGCCACTAAATAACAGCACAGGTATTTGTGAACTTGCAGGGCCGTTCCAATGCCGGTGCTTATCCCCAGCAATACAAACAGGTGTGTAGGTGCTGAAACAGCGCAGTGAATCCATCCAGCTCATCAGTGCCCTCTTTAGGCTGGTACCACAGTTACCTGCAGCTGCACGGACTGCACACTGGAGGCCAGCTGTGGATTAGAAGGGTACCACTGCTGTTCCACCATGATTTCACATCAGGATACAATTCTTATATTATGTGAAGTTCTATTAGAAAACTGGGTGTTATTATCAGCCGTTATTATTCTGTGTATTTTAGCCTTGGAGTGGATTCAGTCTTCAGTGGGTTTCAAGTTTAGAAGCCTGGTTTTGCTACCCACCTAATCTTACATTTGATGTTTGGGTAGCATCAAAGAACAGAAGGAAAGAATTAGAAGTGATCATATCTGTATATGAAATATGAATAAAATAATTCTCCGTATTTCATTGCAGTATTCCCACACAATTGCCTCCACCTTTTTCTCATGACTCTTTCTGTATATTCTTACATTTTGTCAATTTTGGAATATTTGATTTCCTCTCCCTTGAATTGTTGATCACTATAATGTATTATGTAGAGAAACAAAGTTGCAGAGAAAAGGGAAGGACTTTGAAGTTTTTTTCTTACCTTTTAATGTGTTCCCACTGTACATAAGATAAAAGCAGCTAAAAATATTTCTACACCCAGTTGCTTTGTACAGTTTGCTTGATTCTCAAGAGGAAAAAAAAAAGTTTTTGTACTAGGTCCCTTTTCCCTTTTTAGGATATGTAACAAGATTTTTCCAGGGTAATAAGAAAATAGACGCTTTTTATTAGAGTGAACATGATGCTAAGGAGTCCAAACATGTTTTAAGAATAGAGGAAAAAATATAAAGTTGAAGTGTAAAAGTGAGCCACCCCGAATCTAACTTTCAGATTACCTTCCTACTCCTTTTGCACATTATAGTGGCTCAATGAGACTTGGGTCAGTGCCTTCTAAATTCTGGGGTTTTTTTTGTCTATTCTTGTATATGCACACTTGGTCTTGTTACTTATAAAAGGAGTTCAAAGATTATATTGATCCTGTATTTTGCAATGTGGTGGGAAGCAAAAGTAAAGGCATTTCTGCTGCTTCCTTCCACTCCCTGTATACAAAAGATGGATGATGTGAGAAGGCATAGAAAGGCCATGAATAATTTGATTAAGGAACTGAACTTATGCATGGTCTGTGAATGTGCTGTATGAGTATTTGGGATCTGGATTTTTAATATAGTGGTATAGCAGAGTCTGTTAAAGGTTCCACTCTTTTGCCACTTCCCTCCTCTCCTCAACTGCTGATTGTAACCATTAGGTTTCCTAAGACATCTTATTAATACAAATACTTTCACTGACTTTCCTGAACTGATCAACAGAAAACCTTATTGGCACTTTAAAGCCCTTATTTGTAATTACCACGTACTAAAAAAGAGCATATATAGGAATGGCTTGGGGCTCTGACCACGTCCCTGGGGATCTTGTTCCGGTACCCAAACACCCTGTGGGTAAAGAACCTCTTCATAATATCCAACCTAAACATGCCTTGGGACAAGTTCATGCTGTCCCCTTCGGTCCTGTCCCTGGTCACAGAGAGCAGAGACCAGTGCTGCCCCTCAGCTTCCCATTGTGAGGTCCCAATGAGGTCTGTCCTCAGTCTCCTCTTCTTCAACCTGACCTAACCAAGGGACCTTGTGTGTAAGCCAAGGATCCTTTCTTTGCATGGCTCCCCCTCTAGACCCTTCATCACCTTTATAGCTCTCCGTTGGATGCTCTCTAATACCTTTATATCCTTATATTTTGGCAGCAAAACTGCCCACAGCACTCAAGGCGTGGCTGCCCCAGTGCAGAGCAGAGTGGGGCAATCCCCTCCATTGCCTGGCTGGTGATGCTGGGTCTGATGCCCCTCAGGGTGGCTGTCCTGGCCGCCAGAGCACTGCTGACTGATGGCCAACTTGCTATCAACAAGGACCCCCAGGTCTCTTTCCACAGGGCTGCTCTCCAGGCTTTCATTCCCCAGGTGATCTGTGAGCCAGTCCTGAGGTGTCACCACAGAGGATGCACATGTTCTAGAGCAGGGGGTTAGGCTGTCTTGGTAAATGTTTGAATTGGAAACATAAATACAGATATTTCATGCAAACTTGCCAGTTTTGTAATCGTTATTAAATTCACAACTTAACCGACAGAAGTTCAATTTCTATTTAATTAATGTACTGTGAAACTGAGAGTAATTTCTTTCCTCTTACAAATACGTAACTAAATCCTTCTTAACTGTGTTTGTCTTAATTCCATTACTCAAGTTCTCACAATGGCTGAGTTTCAAGGAAACATTCTTTGATAAAATACTTAATAATTTAGCTCTCCATAGTTTTTTTGGGGGCATTTTCAGCCACTATTTCATTGTGTCTTAAGATAAAAGCAAAGCTTAAAAATCATAATTTTCTACCTGAGAGAATATTGAAGTGAAAGTACATATAAGAAGGATCTAATTACAACATACAAAAATAGAATGGTATAAATCCTTCATTTTTAAAGAACTTTGTTTTGGATTGAAGTTTAATCAAATTGCACTTGAAGTGTTTGAGTTCAAATAGAGAGGAAAGCTCGGAGTATTAACCTCGATCCTATAAACCCTTTCTCCTGTGGTGAGTCCTTTTTCACCTGAATAATCTGAGTGATGTCAGTGGCCTGAGTACTCATCAGCCTCCAGTGATATAGCACAATTCACAAGGAAATGAGCCTTGGAAACTTTGGCAGACTATATTATGGCCACATAATATGCCTACATTATTCTTCCCTCTCTACATGACATAGTGAAAAGTTTCTAAGACTGATGTAATGAAAGTGGAGAGTGTGGCTGTCTGGAAGGATAAAGACAGGGATTCCTTTGTTTGGATTGTGAGGATTACTATAAGTTGGATATTGTACAAGGTCTGATCAATGTATACGTGCCATGAGTACGTTTCCATTCAGTGCTTGGGTTCTCTGCAGCATGTTGGGATTTCCAGGCTGAGAGCAGGTGCTGTGAAAGTATCTGATGATTCACAGCAGGTATTCAACCACTATACATGAATAGTAGTGGTTTGGGGAAGGTCCATTAAGAAAAGCCCACAAAACCAAACCCAACAAACACACAAATAGGGAATATGATTAATCTGGATCCTCAGAACCATTCCAGAGGTATTTCCAGGCAGAAAAAGTGACAAAAACCCAGGGGGGAGAGCAGATGTATGACAGAACTAGTCACAAATGCCAAGTATAAATAGGGACAGATTTGTTAAGAAGCAGTTATTGATTCTTCTGCTTGGATTGATACCTCCTATTTCTTCTTCCCACACACAATTATTCATTTCTCACTTTTCTTACAGCAGTATTCCTACTTTCTGCTGTGCCTAAAGCCTGACCCCTAAGGTTTCAACAAGGCTTCCACTTATCCTTCAGATCCTCTGAGCTGCCTTCAAGTAATTAGCTGACTAAAAATGTGTGTGGAGAAGTAACAAAACATGAGATGTGAATTTGTATGCTTTGTTCTTCAGATGTCGCCTGCATCCTCTATGCATGCTGCATGTCAGTGCTCTGTATAAGGAATAAAAACAACCCAGTTAAAAAATCTGGCCAGAAGTTGCTTAACTCTGATGAGAGATGGGGGATAGAAGCAAGAAAGCAGTGGAAATTTAAAAAAAAAATAGATCCGGATGGAAATTCTGCCAAGCATATTCTGTTCTTTTTTCTACTTTTTGTTGTTTTGTTGAAATAAGAAATATGATAAATTTAAGATCACTCTGAAGCTCCTTGTTCTAGATGGAGAGCATGCATATTTGGGTTGTTTTGATCTATTTTAATGTTATTCAATTAAAACACTGTTTTGAAGTGGAAACTGTAAAATTCAGTCTGAAATGTTTCAAAAATTTCCTTCCCCATATGTTCAATGCAGTTATCCAGTAAACTGATCTGAATTTTAATTTTTTCATGTGTCAAATGCTCTTTATGTTCAAGAATTATTTATGGCGTCAAAACATCTGAGTGTAGTAAAACACTTTAAAACCCCAAATAATTAATAGCTAAATACGATCCTAGTGTTCATGCAATATTTCCAGTGTACTAGAACATAGTGCAAATGCTTAAATGAGATGAATCACCCTGATAAAATTGAACTGAAAAATTGCTTTAACCTTTTTCAAACAATGCATTTTGACATTTCCAAAATGAAACAAGAGCCAAGATTTCATGTAGACTTTTCCCACTGAAGCTGTCATAAAAATCAACAAGTTCTTATGACGCACTTTGAAGGAAAATGCGTTATGTTTTCAAGTTAGAAAATGGTACTGCAGTTTAGCAGTAGTTTATCTTGACTCTAATGTTAAAGAAATTTTGGAACCAAGAGCATAGAAAGGGAGCTTAATAACAAATTGCATTTAAGATATAACTATTAATGCCATTTGCACCCGTGTACAGCTGTTTCTCTTGACTTTTCCTCTGCTAAAAAACCCCTCAACCAAACAACAAAACCCAAAACTGTTTCCATCTCAGTAGCTTGCTCTTGCAATCAGATACAAGCAAGTTTGACAGAACATCACTGAGCCTGATTCTCTTGTCTGCTTTACTTGTCTGCAGCAGAAGTCATTCCACTGCAGCAAACGCAGTCACGTTACGGTAAAGCTGGTGTTGGGTCAGATTCTGAGTGACAGAATAGAAAGCTGTCGATCTGCTAAATCCCAGAGTGGTGTAGTACAGGGAGGAGAATGATATGTGGCTTTTCAGAGCTAAACCAGGATGATAAATCTTATATTGGCCAGATCTCAGCAGACGAATAACAGTGGTCACAAAGTGAGTGTTAATTGAACAGAGTGGCTGGTTTTCATCTCTGAATAGATCAACTGCTATTTCACATACATGAATGGAATTTTACATTTTACTTCTGTTGACTTTGATGGAAATAGTTTAAAGAAAACTCTTCTTTTTAAAAAAAATTTCTCACATGGTTTCATTATGACAAAGGCCCAACAACAAAACCAAATCTCCTACCCCAGACGTGTCACCTATATTAAACTGGCACACCAAGGAAGGTATTCTGGATCAGATCCAACGTCCATTTTAATGAATTCAACTCTTTCCTTAACTTCTCTTAAGTCTCAGAAGCTCTTACTCAAGAATGAACTTGAGAACACTTGCTTTTGTAAAAGTTTCAAAATATTTCTTTTTTCCTCTCCTGTTTCTTGTTAAGCTTTTTAATGATTTTAGGTAGACCTATGACTGCCTTACTGAAGAAGGGAATGTTGTAGGCCAGAAAGGACAAGGTATTAAAATTGCAAAAGGTAGATCAATATGAATGATTTTTATACAGAAACACACTTTTGGAACTGAGAGATGAATTACTTTGTTTGGGAACTATTCATAACAAACCTCAAGATCTTCAAGATATGTAACTTTTACATATGATGTTACTGGAAAGGAAAGTAAAGGTGGCAGGTAATTCAACTGTCTGTCAGTGATGATTTAGGTCAGAGGAAGTTGAATGGCATCCTCAGTCATGTTGGGTACAGTAACTGTGAATTGCAGTGAGAAGAGTGGAGTGGGAGATCACCTCTGTACACAGCAGCTTTGAACTTGGCCTTGGAATGTTACATTTGCTCCCTGCTTGTGGATTTGTGAAAGCATGGTAATAGAACCTTGAGTAGAGAGAAGAGCCTTAAAAATCATGTGATAGAGAATCAAAGAGGTCAGTTGATAAATTTATTTGAATCAACCCAAAAGGTGTCTTGTCTCCCTACCCTCCATTTTTTTTTTACATTTGTGTTATCTCAAAAGGAAAGAAATTACAAGTTTTAGGTGGACAATAGCAGAAAAAAGCATAGCAAGAAACAAAGATTTGAAGCTAAATTAGAATCCACGATCTGCATGTTTAATGAACAATGAATATTGCCAATCAGAGAAAACAAAGAATGTTAACTATTATTTGAAGTGGTGGATCTTTGAAATCAAAACTCAACACAGTGTAAATGGAGAGGTTCAGTCCAGGAACATCTGAATCTGCTTTGCATGAGGAGTCAGTCTAGGTGGTCTTGCCTTAAAAGCTACTCAGCTCTCTTGTTATTAAGAGCTACAAAGAAATGATTACTGTTAAAATATCCTGTGTTCAAGATAAAGACATTCTTTAATAATTTGAGAATTAAAATTATTTTTATAAAAAATATGCCAACAGGATAAATCTGTTTTTAAATAAGCCTATTGTGCCCTCTAAACTAAACAAAGCTGTTTTAACTTGTACCAGATCTCTCAGGCACATCAGTTACATATTGATATATGCCCTTGGAAACTTGAAAATGCTATATTAGTTGGGGTAAATTTGATTTGAACCAGACAAATTGTCTTTTAACTTGGTATTATGTACAAATGCTATCTCAGCAGTGAATGTTTCATATTCATATGAAGTTTCCCCAGGATACAGAGAGTGGTATAAGATAAACTCAATGGAATACTGAAGCTTCTGGTGCTTTATTGTGCTTGTCTCCAAATGCAAAATGAGGTTAAAAACAGTGTAGATATTTCGATTATATTCTGACTGAGGTTTGAAACTCCATTTTGTGTTTCAATCTAAGAGGTTTCAAATACTAATAAGCTTGGGTGTTTTGTCTGCCTAAGTTGTTTTCAGTGTTTTTTTCCAAAGCAAAGGTATTGTAAATCTTTTTTAACCTCCTGATACTTAACAAATTCTGTTCTTGTAAGGACTTCCAAATTGGCTTTTGTACTAAAAGAAACACACTAAAGTGAGTAAATTCATTCTATATTCATGTAAAGATTCTGAAAGGTCAGAAATTGTTCCCCAATACAGAGACGACACACCCTCTGCTTACAAAATGAATCCAGCCCTTGACCCAAATATGCCCCATGGTTAACAGTAGAGAGCAAGGCTATTCACTTAATTAGGCTAATTATGCTTTTAATTGGAAGAAAGTAAATAATTAATGTACACTTGAAATATATAAAATTAGTGCAGCCAGAGTTTTATGACACAAATATTGCAAATTAAAATTCTTACCCTTCCATTTGCTCCTTGGGGTGGAAAAATGTTAAGTTTCCGACTTCTTGGCCCCCTCTGCCTCAGCTCTGTGACATGAGCTCCTGGCAGAGAGCCCAATATGATAGAGGACATTTTCTTCCCTTTAAACACCTTATCCTGTTGACTCCTATACTTGTTTCCTCAAGGGCATTGTTGGACTGGAGTTATTCTTTTACATTGTATAAAAGTCAGTTGAAAATAAAGACAAATTCTGAATGCAAATGTTCATTGAACAGTTCAGTGCTGTGAAAAATGACAGTTGCCATTTTTAAAATTCAGACTGATTTCAGGAAATACAGAAAGGTTGCAACTGCAATTGAACCTCTGCTCTGTCATTCTTCCTTACCAAAATACTTTCTCAACAGTACTCTGATGCATTTTTTTTTCCCCCCCAGCATGGAAATCTATTCATCAATATGTTGTCAAATTTCTATCCTTTTTTTTTGTGTGTGTGTCTCAGAAACCCATTGATTGTTAAGGCATAATTTAATGCCTACCTCTGCAAGTAGTTTGTCATCATAATTTGATGAATGTAATGAAGCCATACTCTTCATACCCGTTCTCTTTGCTATTCTCTTCCTTTCCTTGAAGGAAAAAAACCCCTAAAAAGCACAGTATAGAATCTAGGAATATATGAGGATGTATCTCAACAGGCCCCATGGAGTTGTGCACCTTCAGGATTCTTAGATCACTTGAGCCTGATCTTCTCCTGCAGGGGGTGGTCCTTCATTCTCACAGACTGAAAATGCTCTTCCCTTTCTCTGACAGATGGACCCATCAACCTCCAGTAGACCCAGTTTCCCATGGTTTAAGTAGTTGAACTCCTGGCTTTGGCACCTGTCCTGTAACCATTTGTTGATTCACCAGATTGGACTGTCCCTTCCAAAATTCTTCCCTTTGACTGGGTGGATTGATGGAAATACCACCTGCCCTCCAGAGTCCCTTGTCACTGCTCCCAGGGCTCTGCAATCCTTCCTGATACTCCTCAGACCGTCCCTGGCTCTATCCCTAGTGCCCACAGGAAGGTGCTCAGTGGTTGGTGTGCTCCCTGGGAAGACGCACAGCTCTCTAGAGAGCTGTCAATCAGCAAACGAGCACCTCTGCACCTCTCAGGAAAGTCACCTGCTACTGCCCCCTGTAGCCTTTCTTACTTGTGCTGCTTGATAGAAGGAACAGCTGGGGCTGCCTGACTATGCTGAGATAAGAAAGCAGTGAAATGCTGAGCTTTGACTACAGTGTATTTCTCTAAAATACATACAGCTAGACAAACTTTCTCACAAATTCTGCTTAGATCTTCTCTACTGATCTCTAACATTGTTTCATTTTCTTGTAATGACAGTTTGCTGCCTCTGTGTGCCTTTTTAAATTCAGTCTCCGTGCGGCAAAATTCTGAGACAGGTGCACAAGTGTCATCCAGGTACTTTTCTTATATAGGAATTACATTTCTGGGTTTTTTATGCAGCGTGGTGGAAATGTCTGCCATAAGCACACAGCTGCTTAACTTTTTTAAAGGAAGAAAAATTACAATTGTAATAATGATACTTTGCATTTGCATAGATTTGAAAACATTCCTTAAAGGTATTTTCAAATTATCGCATCTCTTTTATCAGTAAGGAAAATAAGGCATTGGAGATACTATGGGAATTGCCTAAGACCCAAGAGGAATCTGCTATTCCAAAGAACAGAAAGAGTTAATGTTCAAGAGCTTGGATGGTATAAATTTTCATAGCTCTGCTGAAGTCATCTGTGTCCATTTCTAGTGACTGGAAAGATAATATTGAACTCCAGAGTACTGATGCAAGCTCCAGTTCCCTATAATGTTAACTACAATATTAACAATAGCGCAGTGTTCTCCCACTCTGTAAAATCATTAGCTTTAAAACTGCTCTCAAAGTTTTAGTTTGTTTCTTTGTTTTTCTGTAAGTAAGGGCTTCTGATAAATGATATTGTCCTCTGGCAGGAAGCTAAGAATAACATTAGTAACAACAAAAAAGTGATTAGGCCTGAAACATTTGTTTAAATGATGAAGCAAAGAACCAAGTGCAAGGTTTCTTGGTTCCCACTTTCCTCTCCTGATGTGTTCTAATGTAAAGTGCCTATGCTGGACCTATATTTGGTTTGGTTTTGCAGCAGATGCAATTATAAAGTTGTAATTTCATTCTGGTATTGTCCCATCAAGTACACCATGGACAATATAAGTAAATGTTTACATGTGGGTCTAACTTTATGAGCTGGTTTGTTGAGGGAGAAGAAGAGGCTCCACAGATTTGGAATTTGTAAATACGTATAATGAGCTGAGTTGCAGCTCAGCCACTTTCAGCGCCTCTTAGAAAGAATGCCTAGTTTTACATATTTAATATATACAGTGCAAGGAAAATCTCCACTTTGCAGAACATCTAAGAAGAATCCTTTAATGCTGTAGCTTGTGAGATAGACTAAATTTTTTCTAGAATCCATACTAATGAATGATGCCTGTCCATGGATCACTGCGATAGAAGATGGGAAAGGCTGCCACTGTTCTCCTGCTTGACTGGTACTTTTTCTATTATTGCCATTGTTTCTTAGTGTCACTAGTTTACTTGGGATGTGGCATCATCTCTCCCTGCTTTGTAGTGAAAAAGATGAATGTCCTGGGCTTTTTACCTCCTAGAAAGCCTGACATCTGTTATGTGAAATGAGTTTTGTTATACTTGTCTCTCACACAGCCAAATGCAGCACGGGGGAACTCTCAGTGGCCAACCTGCCTGTGAAAATTCTTTCAGCTGCTGTTTCTCAGGTCTTCTTGCTGCAGTTCAAGGTTTACTTAAGGATCTCTGAGCCTGCATCTCAGGCCTCCTTTCTCTGTGATAGCTTTAAGTTGCTCAGTCTCAGTTATAAGGAGCTGCTCAGGCAGTTTCTCCCTTTTTAATCTTTTATTAACAACCAGTGAGCCTGACTTCACCTGACCTTTCTGCTTCTTCTCTTTATTTATCTGCTAAACATCAGCCAAGCTCTGTCAGTGAGTCTTGGCTCTGTTTTGAGGAATCCTGGAAAGAGCTAGTTGGGATAATTTTCTTCTTTAGATGCTTTCCCTGATACTTCTCTTATCTCAATCCTTCAAAGGGATGCCTCAATACAGGCAGAAAACATTAAGGTTACAAGTTATAGTTAGTGCATTTTGCCTTAATTCTGTCCACGTGGTAGATATTTTGTCAGTACCATTAGCATCTTGCGGTTTCCACCTGCTGAAATGTTTGAGAAGTGACACTAATGAAGGACTGTTCCTCTGGGACTATTGAGGTACATTATTCCCTGAAGGATAGATTTTATACAGCTTTGCAAGAACACAGAAGGGTTAAGCTGCAGGCCTTTCCTTGTCTCGCTCAACCCGGTGATGATCAGATTTCTCTATGTAACCACAAATTTAATTACTTCACAAAGGCTTTGTTTTGACTCAGTTCTTTGCTCATCTCTGGCGTTGATGTCAGCAGGGACTTGGCTGCCGGCTGCTGGGAGCAGACAGTCCTGCTTCTGGGGCACTGACCATAACCAGGAATGGAAACAGCCCTCTCACCTGCAGCAATTTGCTGACCTGATTTATTTTCTGGAGGCAGGGCTGGAAGTCAGTAATTGCAGCAGTCTGCCCACACTGCCCTGTGATGCAACCGCCAGACCAGGCTCATTTTCTCCCACTGCCACTTGGTAACCGTTTGGGAATAAATCCATTAGAAGACCTTTTGGATGAAAGAATTATAATTTTGCAAAACAGCAATCCCTACAAGCATTACCCTTTAGCTACTGACAGCAGAGTTCAAAAATCTCATCATGTGCTGGTTTCACAGCAGCTGATAAAGGTTAATAAAATGGAGGTTTAAAAGGCAGTGTTTCTAAACTTTTTTATGCTCAGAAAGGATGATTCTCATTATTTTGGGTTGACTTAACCCACATGTCCCGTTCACATTCAAACTGCATGACTCTCACATCCCTTCCTGCCTTCCATGGAACTGTAAACTCCAGGTCTTGCTGGTGTTGCAGCTGGCAGAGGGCAGATTGCGCTTTCGGAGGAGAGCTGGTGCCTGTAAATATCATTACAAGATAAGGTTTGTGCAGTGGCCTCTGGAGAATGGAACATCTGCTTCACTGAGTTATTGATGTTAATTTATAATTGGGCCCTCTACAATATTTCTGATGGGAATTGTTAATGGACTGGAGAATTAAGATTTTGTAGTTTACCTTTATTGTGCACCCATGTCTCTGAACATATCAATATATGGTATAAGTCAACAATATGTTGCAACAGGAAGGATTTTACTCATGTTTTTTTTTAGAATTCTTTGAATTAAATTGGTCCTGCCCTTTAGTTACTGTTAGTTTTATGTCAGTTTGAGAGATGTGTGCCTTCTGTCCTGTTTCTCATTAGTAATGCATCACAAGACACATTGTGTGCATTTTTACAGGATGTTAATTTTACATATTCCTCAGGTGTGTACTTTGAGATTGTTCTATGTGTTTTATGTAAAAAGATAATTGTAAATATCTTGAATTTGTGGTGCTACGCTGAGTTTCACTGATTCATGACAAAAGTAATGAGTTATTAGATTGGCCCCGTTATATTTCAAATCCACTCTCTATCTTTTTGGCTCTGCTGTTGCTAGAGATGAGCCTGGTATGAATTACTAATCTAAAAACAGGTTCTCTTATTTTTATATGGCAGGCCATATGTAAGAACCAAAATGCTAATAAAGTTTAGGATAACAATACTGAGATTCTAGGTTTGGGTTTGGTTTTGTTCACTGTATTTATAAAGGCTTCACGTGTGGGACAAGTCTGTAAATAAAAGGCTTTAAGTTTAAATCAATACTATGATCTCAGAAGTGGTTGTCAATACTGAATTCATAGTTGATAAGATACATGAGACCATTTCTGTTTTTACACTGAGTTCCGCTTGAGATGTCTTGATAAATATTTGTGTCAGAAGAGAATGAGGGCAGGATTTAGATGGGCTGTGGGGCCTGTGCAGAGGGCTTAGGGTTCTGGAAGGGGGGCTTAGGTGGGGGCTTAAGTGGGTTTTTAGGGTTCCAGGGGGGCTTACATTGGGGCTTAAGTGGGGCCTTAGGGTTCCGTGGGGGGCTAAGTTGGGAGCTTAAGTGGGGGCTTAGGGTTCCGGGTGGGGCTTAGGTGGGGGCTTAGG
>JAWWMO010000155.1:14895246-14926034 GCA_035047845.1 Dendrocincla fuliginosa | reverse complement strand
CTTAGGTGGGGGTGTAGGTGAGGGCTTAGGGTTCCGGGGGGGAGGGGGGCTTAGGTGGGGGCTTAGGGTTCCGGGGGGAGACTTAGATAGGGGCTTAGTTTGGGACTTAGGTTTAGGAGTGCTGGCTTTGTTGGGGGTTTAGGTGGGGATTTAGTTTTAGGGGTGAGGGATTCAATCAGAACTTAGGGTTAGGGTTGGGGGCTTAGTTGATTGTAGTATAATTATTGTGTAATCATTATACATATGTTGCATGGTCCATTGAAAACCATCAGGCTCTTATAAAGTAATGGTCCAGACCAAGCCTGCTCTGATTTGTACTCTGAGAATCTACAGGTCCTATTTTTTATTAAGAACCGCAGTCTGGCCTTTTTGGTGGAACGAGCTATTTCTTGCTCTGATCCTGAAATGATCAGGGCACTTCTCAAAGAAATAGGATTGTTGGGGGACTGTGGAGCAGGTGAAACAACTCATGTGCCAGAGGTCGTTGTACTGGTAATTTCAGTCCTCTAGAACATTCCTAAAATCATCATGCATGACACACTTTGTTTGGTAGATTTTATGAGGAAACAAGAATTTGCATTGAATAATGACTTCCATCTGTGCCCTCCAAAAGTACTGAATATTACTGTCTGTAAAGTTATTATCATGCTCATATACAAGATGAATGTAGACATGGACAGAGATATTAACTTGCTCAGGGCTGTATAGTGAATGAAATAATCCTGAGAAAGCCTAATGTACTGATTTTTGAACTGCAGTCTTAAGAGTAGACTACACTGCTCTCATGTAGCTTTGATAAAAATAATTATTTTAGTGTATTTTATATTTAGATCAAATGTGAAGAGCTGACTGAGCTTGACCAAACTGAGAACCTAATAAATACAGAGGGATTTTTTTAATATACTGCAACTTGATATCTATCTTAATAAAATTAAAATAAGCAATAAACCTCTCAGATACTGTCATCAGTAGCACATGGGGCTTCAGGTACAATAACAGCAAAAATGTAATAATAATAAAATGCAGTCAAAGCACTCTGGCAATGAATAAATGCTCTTGCCCATAATAATTTTAAAGAACATTTACATTTTTAAGACTAGTTCCTTTATTATTTAGGCCTGTTTGCTGGAGTACAGGAGGTGCTGACATGTCAAATAATTGCTGTGGTAGCAAACAATGGAAGCTTTTATCACAATATACCAATTAAGATTTGGAGGCTATTCAGCACATTTAATGAATGCTGAAGATAATCACCCCTGTTGTGTATTAACATGTCCTGCACAACCCTGCCCCAAGTACTGTTTTGATCTTTAAGATTCTTTTTCTTTATTTAAAGGTTTTGATTTTGCCGAACTTGGAGAATTTTGGTGCATATATAAGGTATCTAATCATGTAGATCAGTTCATGCTTGGAGATAAACATGCATATGATGAGCAGGTGTCAAAAAGGGGAAACTGCTTCCACATCATTGCATAATTTGAATGATTTATGTGCTGGTATGATGGCACATATACATCCTGCTCTTTCTGATGCTGTCTCGTTGAGTGCACAACTTAATGACATTTGATCTTTTCAATTTATAGTGTCTCACATATCGTTTATGTTTGCTATGAAAAGGATAATTTGTAAAGCGAATGTTCTGTTGATCTGAATTGGCAGAAGCATTTTTCAATCTGCCAATTTTTCTATTTAAATGAAAAAGAATTAAATTTATTAACCTATAACATTCTTTTTTTCCTTTAATGGTGGGTTTATCGTTGTATTTAGCATTTGTTCAGACAGTGGAATAAGACCAGAAAGACCAGAATTAAGACCAGAAAGTGGAAGAGTGAAACACTTGTGTCTGTTTTTATCCCCATGTCTCAAAAACTGTAAATTGGGTTGACTCTTTTTTTGGTTATGGTTTATCAGAGCAAGAGCAAGACATTGCTGATACCACAGCAGGAGTTTGTCCTATTTCAGATACAGGCCAAGACCCAGCTGTAGTTGATCCAAGTAGGAATGGACCTAATGCATGTTTGAGTTGAGGAGTAAAGGGTACAACACACTGCTGTACAAGAGCTGTCACGCCTTAATTGCAGTTGTTTGTTTAAACCTGAGTTAAGTTAAGGCTGATTGATGCGAAGTTTCAAGTGCATCAGTTTCTTTTCTTTGGCTTGTTTGTAGAGTCTCTACCTCTGTGGTTCCACTGAAGATCTACAGCTCCCTGGAGTGACACTGTCATGTGTTTTCCTCTATCAGTATATAAGTGTTTGTTGTGAGTTGTTTGTAATGTAAATGTTTTTCTTTATGATTTTTTCCCAAACTCTGGGTATCTCAATAGTCCACTGCTGCTTCCTTACATCAGTCACAAACAGAATGGAATGTTTGTTGGGAATCAGGCAGCTTAATAATATATTTGTGAATTAATTCTTCAGAAAACAGCATATTTTATCATATTGCATGACATACAGCTTAATGCTAAATACAAGTGGTGAAAAGACACACTTTTATTGACTATAATTACTAATATTTCTGAAAGAAAGTTAACAGAGGCATCAAAGACAATCCAGACCTAAGAGAGGTTCTGCAGCAAAATGCTTCTATATATGGAGATGTCATCTTTTTTGTTTTTAATGGAAAACCAGAGATGTTTTAGGTCATGAATAATAAAGCCAAGGAACTGAGGCCAAGAGCCAGAAGTATCAACAGCTAGAAGAGATTCTGCAGGTGCAGAGTGCTGTTGAATGATGAATGACCCCAGATTTTCGTGCCTCTTTCTTGCATCAGTAACTGCCACCCACTGTCCTTCCAAACAGCTTATCTGGCTTTGCTCATCTATACTCTATTATCTGAACTTTATTTCCAGAGGAAGCAATCAGTGAAATTGCCCACACATTTCTGCTTCTCCTCCCTTGTATCTACTATGATATTTTCATGGGTTTGTGCTTCAGTATTTCTGCTTTGGAATGAACTGATATACTCCTCAAGTTTTCTCAAATACATTCAGACAGCCCAAGTGATCTTTTTCAGTCATGCATTGCAAGTGCCCACAGTGGATGAATACTAGGCAGTGTCTTCTTAGTGCAGTGCCCAATTGCTGCTGCCAAGTCATCCAACAAGGGTTTGTGTGTCAGTGACTTGATAAATGGTTCAGCCACTTCCCAGAAAACTTCCAGATCTTCTTTCCAGGGATTTTTCTCCAATCTGCCTTCCTGTAACATACAGATAATAACTGAGTATTATAACATCAGGGTATGTAATGCATATTTTCTCTTAACTATCTGAACATCACCATCAAATTAAATATGTTTTTGATTACATATATTTAAATTAGAATTAACCTCTGGATTTTGAGGTGTTGGATTAAACTCATCTGTGTTGAAAATAGTTGTAATCCTAGTTAAGTAAATTTAAATTGTGGTTGTGTTTTATGTGTTTTTGTCAAAAACCTGAATTTGAACTGATACCAAGTCCAGACATGAATGACTGATACTAATGGTGCAAATGCAAGACAGAAGCAGGTCTGGTACAGATTCCAGTGTGACAGGGCTGTATCTGCAATATTGGTTTTTTGTTGTGTGATTGGAAGATGGATGAGACACTAGGCATTAATAAAACAATAACAGAACTTCTGCTGGACTGCAAAGAAGTGCAAACTTCAGTTTGACTGGGACATGAGGGTATTTCAAAAGCAATGTTTTAAATCCTTCTTTAAAAGGACAAAATGTCGTAAATTCCAAAGTGGAATATGGGGTCTTGCTGAAATGTAATCACAGGTAACTGCAAACATCTATAGGTAAACATGAATCAATCTGCAGCAGAAGCAGGTTACACATTTCAGGTTTGAGGTATAACTCAAATAATAACCTGACTGTTTTTGTTATAAAGGATGAAAAAGGACAGGCCCCTGTTTGAATTATATTCTGTTGGATCTGAAAATCTTGGGAATACACCGTTCCGGAAAGTTTAGCATTTAAAAACATAAATCCATGGGCTTTTTATGCAGAGCTTGCCTGGCAACCAGAAGGCAGAGACGGGTGCCCACAGGGACTATAAGAGAAGATTCTGTGCTGGCTCAGCTCCCTTTCCAGTGCTCTTGTTTAGACAAATCTAAACATTTATAGCCAGAACCGTAATCACCCTAAAGGGACCCACAGTCACATGCTGTGATCAGAGACATCACAATGATGTGACAAAGTACCAAAAGTTGCACTTTTCCAGTAAAACACAGAATATGGTCTCTCTATGCAAAAGATTGTTTTAAAGATTAGGATATGAACTTTTAAAAAATTATACCTTAAATCAAACACTCAGAATGTTTTCAGTTATTTAGCCTAACCCCTCTCAAATTCAGAAACAAAATGTTTGTACTTAACATGCCATTCCGTGTGGTAATACCAAGCATTTCTGAAATAGGGTGCATTTCTGAAGTGCACTGTTTTTGCACAGCTGGCAGGTTAAACTCTGTTCTCCTGTGTTCTGTGCGTCAAAAGTTCTCACTACTCAAGTCACAAATCGAGTCACATTTGGGATAATTGATTTTTCAAAACATGGCTATACAAAGTAACTCATCTTAAGTACATTTCAGTGATTAAAATAAATAACAGCCTAGTGGGTTTGGTTTTGATTTTTTTTTATTACTCATACCTGGGAGCCTGTCTTCTCTTGTCCAGGTTGATATGTGACCTATCAAAGTAGTTTATGGAGTTGTCCATATTTATTTGGTGTGTATTTGCTTTTGTTTTTCAGGCTAAAAAAAGAAAAAATAATGTAAGTAATTTTTATGAGCATAAAAATGAGACTCTTTAAATATATATCTAAGGCACGTTAACACTCTCACATAAATATTTAAACAGCTGTTGTTGAAAATGACAACTTCTTGCTAGGATATATCAGGTCTTGATACACCATGGAAACTTCTTGAAATGCCACTGATTTACCTGGACAAAGATCTTTTTGCCCTGGGGGACCTTAAGATCTACAAGTTAAATTTGCATTTGGGGACTGTTTTAAAGCACTTTAAATTGATATAATTTGATCTAAACTACTTCACAGTACAGAAAAGCCAATTGTGTCTTCAACACGAGTTGTGTTTGAGAAGAATCAATCTTTGCCATTTGACAGTCAAACAAAATGTGAATTTCTCTCTCATTATGAAGTGTGGGTATAACAGCCTATCGGATGTTAAGGTTAGAGATGAAAGCTACCCATATCTAGGTAATTATTTATTTAGATCATTATTTATTTAACCTGTCTGCTCAGTGCTCCGAACACATTTGGGCTGAGCCCTTCATTTGAAACTTGCTTTAATACAAGGGAAGACTTTCCTTGAAGCAGACCAATACAAACCCAAATATTTTTATACAAAATCGCTTTCAATATACTTGCCTCTGCCTCTAGGAAAAGAACATAAGAATTTTGTCCTTTAAAAACGTTTGTGCATAGGTGTCAAGTGTCTCAATTAGTGTGACCATATACCAATATTAAGAAATGGATAGGAAAAAATATGCTTGCACATAGTAAGCATAGTGACAGTAGAAGGCAACTGTGAAAAGGTTCTGTTGTAATGGCTTCTGTGTGGGATCTAGATTGTTTCCTATAATGGCCTGTTTGGAAGAACCATGTTCCTGACTTGAGTGGCTTATCGAGGTGTACAAAAGGATCTGGGTCCTTGCACTCTTTTCTTATATGGCACTGTGGCAAAATGTTGGCTCATTACTCCTGTCATTAGTTATGCAGGGTGGGTAAAAATGATATATGTATGTCTTGAAATTTCATTTCATTCCCCTATTTGCTGTCATCCTTGAGAGAACATTCAGACACTATTCCCTCTTCCTGTAGACTGCTACTTTCATTCATTCATCTTTGAACATGATTTTTCCCCCTTCCTCTTTGGTTATCAGCCTAAACTCCCAGCCTACAGTAATGAAAAGTTATGGGGAGAAAAAGATGTGCATAAAGAAGTGTAGGACTGGAGATTAAACTCCCTATTGTAATTCATGTTATGCTAATGAGGCACATAAGATCATTCAGAGCACGGTAATGCAGCAATATTACCAAGAAACCAACATAATTTACTATGGGGAGCCTTTACTTAATACATCATATTTCAGCCAGAAACTTAATAAAAAGAAGCTTAATACATAAATACCACCAAGAAGCATAGAAGACAATGCAGCATTTGATCAGAGTAATACATAAACACTACTGTGAAATCTAATTTCCAACAAGTTACCCAAGAATCAAAACATACATATTGCTTATTGTTGCTGCTGAAACAATAGCTTGATAACTAAGGATGCCAGAAGAGGCATAATAAGAATTTCCTATTATTTATATTCCCCAGTTGCATATAATGACCATATAACTTAATATTTGATTGAGTGGTCTGGATATGAAAGCTACTTCCCTTGCAAAGTAATCCTAGCACTCAGCAAGAAGTGTTATCATCGTACTGTCATGAGGCTTATCCCATGACATTTCTCCCCAGTGTTATTGATGCTTCCATTTTTAAAGCCTTTCAGTTTCATTGACTAATAAATAAATATTGTGCCATAACTTGTTTTGATTTCTGTCCCATCAAGGGTCAAAAACCCCATCATTGTTGTCTTGTTATTTGTTACTATTAACATTATGAGAGTGTTTAATATGTCTTTGAAAACCCAGGACGTCCATTTGAATGAGAGATTTCATCATGTCTTATGTTGGTATCTTCTCTGAAGAAGTGCCTTTCAAAACCTTGGCATAGAAAAGGTAGGAAAAGAAAGTGAAAAAAACTTAATGACATGATAGCTTCTTGATTTAAGAGTTCTGACTCACTGGCTGGGGCCTGTGTTTCTCTTCTGCCTTATATCTTTGCATGTGGAAATGTAGCTGGTCTGAAGGTGCCAAATGTGCAAATTGTTTCAGAGAAGTGCAGAGCCATACCGGTATATTTATTTTTGTGGGTATTAAACAAACTCTATTGGTGTTAAGGGTCAGCAGAATTTCCTCTGGAAAATTCAAATTGATAATTTTTTTTCCTCCACTACATATTTTTATTTCAGTAAATTTCTAAAACCAAAGTTTAACAAAGATTCAGAAACTTGCCAGGTTGGCTTCTGTCTCACAGCTGAGAATATGGATTTTTGGGGCTGATGGATTTAGTCAGTCCTGGTGGCCACTCATTTATTTCTGTGTTAATAGCTATTTACACAGGAGAAGAAGACAGCACATAATATTTATGAAATATTCTCATTGTGCACAGGATCGGGGTATTTAATGGTAAAAACCCCTGAAACTCCACTTTCCCATTCCTGCCAGTGAAGTCTGCCTTGCACCATTGTGCTTTGGCTTTCTCCACTGACTCTCCCATCCATTGACCAGCTGCTTTCACACCCCTGCCCTGTCACATCCCTGTGCTCTAGAAGGGCCCTTCTCCAGGTGCTGTTTGCTCCTGTCATCTCTTCCATGTCACTCAGCCCTGTTTTGTGACCTGCTTCTGCACAGAAGCCTCTCATACTGAAAGAGAAGGAATTCAGTGCACCTGGCTGCTCACACAACCTCTCTGGCAGATCCTTTGGGAGGATTCCCATTGAAGCTAATGGAAAAACCCCTGACTCCCTGAGTTTGAATTGTGCCCATACACCCCTGCTGACAAATTCTCTAAGCTCTGACTCTATGCTGACTATCCAACCTTGAGTTTCAAAAATATATTTAAATTTACCCTCTTAGTCCAGGGAAGCATCTTATCCTTAAGAGCTTCATAAGACTGAAAAGGGGTCTAACAGATTGATCTGTGCCCAAGCCCTCACCTTTGTCTGGTTACAACCTTCCATGAGAGTCTACTTGGCAATGAAAGGGCAGACCTGAACTAAGAGGATCATGCAGGGGAAAAGTGGCAGCAGGCTGGGCATGGTGATGCCCCAGTGCATGAAACAATAACTGCTATCAATACCAAGGGCTTCTCCTGCCAGGGGACTGGAATGTCCTCACTCAGGTTGATGGATGATACTGTGTTACTATAAACTAAATAATTCATATGAATGGAATCTGCTCCTTTTGCAATGTTAAACAATGCTTTTCGGAATATGAAATGCTGGGCATTTAGTCATATCTCCTTTAATTAGTTCTGTATGTTTGGTTCCACTTCAGCTTTCACTTTGCCACAGGTTTTCTTCCTTCTTCCTATACATTTTTACTCAGTCTTACATGATTCTTGTTCACTTCTCTGTGTTTTCCCATGGCACTCTAATCAGGCTGCCAGGCCACTCCGTCCCGCCAGGGCCAACATTCCTTTAGCTGCACTCCAATGCTTTACCCTGTGTCTTTCCCAGTGTTCCTAAGATGTTTTGCTTTGACTCTGTGTTGTGCCATCTTCAAAAAACCTGTGTGACTATGGAGAAAAAGGCATGCAATGAGGCATCAATAAAGGGACAAAGATCAGGTACCCTGAGGAGGTAGAACATCAATAAAAAAGAAGGAATGAATGCCTCTGAGGAAGATAAAGCAGCATGATTCACAGCTCTGGAGAATGCTGGGCAGGCATGAAATGTTTGTAAGGTAAATAATAGCCCAAGATCAAAAAAAGCAAACAAAAGCAGATGAAACACAGTATTAAACAGAATTTAAATCATTAGAAGGAAAACCTATTTCTTGAACCATAGGACACTAAACAGCATTTAATTAAAAATGTGGTTTTGATCTTCTTCTATGATTAGTTTTGCATTACATTGCCATTTATTTTGGTGGTATTGAGGCCAAAGGGGCTGGTGTCCTGGGCTGAACAATATTTAAATAACAAAACTTGTGCTGAATTACTGAAAAAAACTTTGATTTACTTTGTTGGAACCATCAACTTGTCTATTCTTAGACCTGGAAAGCAATTTTTACTTGACACCTGCTGTTTTATCTCACTTTCTCTCTCATTTGGTGTTGTAGCTGGTAAACACAGGGACTGGAGCTGTGTATAGTGCCCTGTTGGGGGAATCCTTGACCCCTTGCATAGCCCGGACTGCCTTTGGATGGCCAGGAAGGGTCTCCTCCAGAGGACTGTGCAAAAAAAGATGAAATCTTGGCCATTGGTCATCTTTGCCTTGGGTTTCATCAGTAGCAAAATTAAAATAGCTCATATTAGTGAAGAGCTGAAAAAATAACAGCTAAATAGGTTTTAATCTTTTCAGAAATACATGGTGATTCTTTTTAAATATAGAACTATCTAGAGTAATTTTTTCTCTTAGCATTTGCCCTTCAGCTTACTTCTGTGATGGAGATTATTAAGTAGGCCAAAGATCTTTACATAGGTCTTTGTTTGACAATGTTACAACATCAACCATATATTACCTGCAGGATAGTCCTCATTTATATTATCCAAGCAGTCAGATGATTTCTTACATAACAACTGTAGGAATTGCTTTTTATATAGCAAATGTTTTACAAATATTGATAATGATTTAGCTCTCGGGCTTAGCTAGCATGTTATAGATGAGAAGAAAAAAGTGAGTAAAAGGGAAAATGTACCAATGTTTGTTCTACAAAGTCAAATAAGTGATTTAGTGATTGGTAAGGCCCCTATAAATCACTGCAGACTGTGTTTTCAGCCAGCTTCTGCAAATGAATCTGCACTGCTGTTTAACACAACCAGGCCTGCCCAGAGCACTTGCCTTACATAAATCAATTCTGTTCATGCCCCAGCTGCTGTGAAATGCAGCTCTTGATCCTCAAATTGCCAAATCCCTTACCTTAGGGAAGGAGGGCTGAGTGCTGTGGAGAAGGCATTCCACGAAGAGCAGCACAGAAGCTCTGCTTTGTAAAACCCTTGGAGGAGAGAACAGGTCTTCCATCATCAACCTTTCTACTTATTCTACTGGTGCTGATGATAGTATAAAAAGGGTGGTGTCAGGTCCTCACTGAGTCATAGGCGTATTTGTATGAGGATTTTTTAAAATTTTGGACATAATCAAAAAATAAAAAAGCAAATTAGAAAGCCTAAACATAGACAAGCAACACTGGAATTCTTAAAACTGAAGAGAATGTGCTTCAAATTGCGTTTTTATGACACAGCTCCCATTTTTTCATTTTCTTGTGGAATTGTTGTAAACAACAGTCTTGTCCCAGCTGACACTGTCAGGAGGTAGGGGCTGGGAAGAAGCTAAAACTTCCCCCCACCCCACCAGCTTAAATTGCTTTTTGAAAAAGTCAGTAAAATCAGTTAGATGGGTATGATAGTAGTGCAGTACTGCATGACAGAAAATATTCTGTTAGATTAAATGCCATTTTTGTAACTGCAACAAAGTGTGTGTTTCTCAGTTTCTGTAACACTTGCTCGAGGTACGTTACCCATATAATTAAGCACGATTAAATGATAATTGCAGTATTTCTGCAAAGTAATTCCATGGTTGTTTATGCTTTGCAGAAAGTAGATGGCATTTATTTTGCATGTGTCAAGGAAAAGCTCTAAATGTTAAAGAAGTTGCTAAGGAATAACTGCCATAAATTTACAAAGGAATTACTAGGTAACATATGCCTGAGATTGAATAAAGTACCACACAAATTTCCATCAGGATGCAATTGTATTTTCATAAAGGCATTATTTTTGAAAAGAGTCATGGTAAGTGGAAACATCTGTATTTGGTTATGGGTGATGTATCATTTAAGTAAACTACCATGTTTTTTTGTTTATAAAAGCTCTTCTGTCGGCACTACAGAAACCCCTTTTTGCAATTAATTCTAGACACACAGAAAACATGCACTAAGGCTCTTTTGCTTTGATATTTCTTCTTTTGAACAGAGATAACAGAGCAAGCAAAGGGTAAGAAGGTCTGTACCACACCATGTCACTTTTTGTGTTAGAAAAAATGCTTATAGACACTGGCTTCATCTGCATTAACTTCCTGATTTGGATCCAGAGTGCCCCTGTGAAGCAAATCTGATTATTTGCACTTACTGTGCTTTGTTTCACATCCCATGGCTCATTGCAGTCTCATTGCTTCATGGAGGACATTTCAAAGGAAAACATATTTCTTTTAAATCTGAGGGACACCCTCATAAAATAATCCTGGAAGCAGAATTTCTTTGAAATAGACCTGGATATTTCTCCATGTGCTTTATATGTTCTTTGGGATAGTTGCTATTTTTGTAAAGAATTGTTTACTTTCTCTTTGGGAACACCCTGCTCTCCAAAAGCAGTTTGTATTCAATGAGTCCTTCCTCCTGATTTAATAAATATTCAAATGTAGGCTCAATATTAAGCTGATATTTTATTTCAATTTTATTAGTTGTCATTAGTATTGGTCATAGAGCATCTCAGCATGTGGCTGAGACCTGGGGTTGTTTGGCCTGGAGGAGTCTCAGTGCAGATCTTATATTGATCTCTGTCTGATGGGGGCCACAAGGGTGGTGCCCAGTGACAGGGCAAGAGGCACTGGGCACAGACTGAAACACCTGGAATTCTTTGTGAACATCAGAAAACACTTCTTTTACTGTGAGGGAAGTCAAACACTGGAGTGGGATGACAAGAGAGGCTTCAGTTTCCCTCCTTGGGGACATTCTAAACCCGATGGCTGGGGCAGCAGCCTGGGGTGAGTGATGCTGCTGGAGAGCGGAGGGGTGGACTAGAGGATCTCTAGGGGTGGCTTCCAACATCAACCAGTCCCTGATTCTTTGATATATTTGATTGGACATGTTTCTTCTACCTGGACTATGACATTGGCTTGGGGATGGTACTTTGAGGTGTCCAACTGTTGCAGAATCTTACTGGAGAACGGTGTGGAACACACAGGTTGGAGCCCTCTTTTTCTGTATATTTCTTTTCAGATTACTTTTGCATTGGAGTAGGCTTATGCTCTTTCTTCTCTAGTGCTTCTGTCTAGTGAAATGACTTTTTTTCCCTGAAGACTTGTCTGCTTGGAAGGGATGTCAAAAAATTTACAGAAACCAAGACGAATATTAAATAGAGACAGTCTCTGGAGGTGAGATATGCTGTGTATATCCTGCCACAGTCAAGTAAAAAATTACCACCCAGGTGCCTAAATCAACTAATTAATCCATACTACATTAATTATGATAATGAAAAGCTAATCACAGCTTATTGGCCTAAAAACAAATGCAAGTGAATGAGAGAATTTTTCAAGGCTGGCTGGTGGCCCCAATCCAACATGTTCCAAAAGTCTGCTGAAGGTACCAAGCAGAACTGAGCAATCACTGCAGGTAAGAACAAATCCATTAATTTTTTTTACTATTTTCAAAGGCAATGGCAAAATTGTCAGCCTTGTCTTGGTAACTGGCCAAGGATTTTGCTAGTCTTCATGAAACATTTATGCAAGCTTTTGACCATTTCTATCTTTGAGGGACATTTATGAGCTCCTCAAATATTCTTATAAACACATTTCATAGAAACAGTGCTAGACAAAGCACATTTATCTGGAATATTTACAAATTTCAATCTCTGTTGAACTGCAGGTTTACAGCTTTAGACAAGACTGACAATCTTTAAGTGATTAAGAGAGATTTCTGTGTTGGTTTTGATTACTGTGGTAGCAAAGCATATCTGCAAGTGACAGAGTCAAATGTATCTCAGCCAGAACAGAAGGGATGTTAAAGCTGGAATGCCCCTCTTGGTTTACCTTTCCATCTTTCTGTTTATCTCAGCAAATTATAGTCCTGCAGAGACTAGTTTGGATCTAAAGCTTAACCTACATTCCCTTAACATCTGTTCCTAAGGAGTAAAAACATATGAATTTGTACATGCTGATTCATTTTCAAAGGGAGACACTTCCCATGAAAAACGTTTCCACTAGGTCACTGCAACATAAACCAAACACCATCTAAGAGACAAAAATGAATAATATTACCAGGCTGAGATAAAAAATGAAATAAAAAGGGCAGTGGAACAGGCATTTTCAGAGCAATTTTTCTATTCAAAGCCAGTGCTGGTAAACAAATACAAAGCTAACCCAACATAATGCGTAAAATAGGAACAAAGGAAATTCTTGAAAATAAAACTCAGATGGGAGAAACTGAGTTGAGAAGCAGAGCCCTGTCATGTGTCAATCAAGAATAATAAACTAGCAAGGGAATAATAGCAAAGTGCAAATTCTGAAAGTTAAAGCAGGGTAGAAAGAAATCAGTCTAAGGGCACCAGAAAATCATCTGACTTAAATCAATTTGTAAATAATATCGACATATTCCATAAAGGTAGTGATAAGACTAGCTAGGTTTATGGAGAAGCAAATTTGTGCAGGATAATAAACATAAAAGTGTTGTCACACATTTTCATCCAGGGACAATTTCAACTCTATTGCTGCAGGACATCACAGAAAGAACCCAATGGTAGAGAATCCAGCCGAGAAATTAAGTAGGCACTATAATAAAAGCAGAAGCTGCATGTTCTGTACTGTTGTGGGTTATATCTTTGTTCTCACCATAATGTAGGAGCAAACCGCAAATATTTGTACTTTTGGTTGTTTTTTCATTTATTTTTTGTCCAAAATGTTCTTACACAGGAGAGATCTTCTTACGTCATTGGGGGATAGGGAGCTTGCTTTCTGTTTCAGCTAGGAGCGTGGTTTCTGTTTTTAAGCACTGCTTTTTCCTTCACATCTGCTGCCTTTATGTCTGAGTTTCTGGTGGCTGGGAAGAGCTCTATCCTTATGTCGCAGCTGGAGTGAGAGACAGTGTTCAGAGCTGCTTTCTTCCTTTTGAATGTGAAAAGGAAATTATATCTCTTTCCCGAGTGGGGGGTAGGAACGAGGCTGCAGAAGGGGTTGTGTTCCTCTTTCTGTGAGGATCACTTTGTTAAGGGCCTCCAGATGGAGTGTAACAGTGTTAAGTGCTGTGGAGACCACAAGTGCCATACCCTCACAGGCATGGGGATAATGTGCTTGCAGTATCCAGGACATCCAGTAATGCATGTTACTTCCAAGTTTTCCAAGACATGGGAGAGAAAAATACTAATTGCCAGAGGAAAGGACACTGGGTGGAAGGAGATTGGAGATTACCAAGAAAATGTCATAATAAATTTAATGGAGCATGAGAAAAGAGAATGGTCTGATGGTTTAAATTTATTTTACTATGAGGCATTAGGTCATAATATAGTCTTCTTATCCACTGAATTTTCCAGACATGAAAATGAATGCATGTAAAAATTGAATCTATTCCTGAAACTGCAAGGAGGTACAAATCTGCCCTGAACAGCTGGTTTGAATTCAGGGAATGGTTTGGGGAAGTTTTCAAGAACTGGCTACACCAAGCCTTAAGCAGGCTGGTCTGCATGCATTTGGATTGAGTCTGCATGGCAAGTTTTAGGTAGTGGAGGGGCTACAGGGGTGGCTTTTGGGAGACGCTGCCAGAAGCTTCCCCCATGTCTGACAAAGCCCGTGCCAGCTGGTTCCAAGACTGACCCACTGCTGGTCAAGGCTGAGCCCACCAGTGACACTGGAGATGTCTGTGGGGTAATGCCTCTAAGAAGGAGAAAGATGTTACTGCTCAGGAGCAATTGCAGTGAGATGAATGAGAATATATGAGAGGAACAACTGTGCAGAGATGCAGGTTCGTGCAGGAGGAGGGGGAGGAGGTGCTGCAGCCACGAGCAGAGATCCACCCGCAGCCTGTGGAGGACCCAGTGCCAGAGCAGGGGCTGCCCAAAGGAGGCTGTGATCTCATGGGAAGCCCACACCAGACAGACCAGGCTCCTGGCAGAGCCTGTGGCCCCATGGAGAGAGAAGCCCATGCTGGAGCAAGTTTCCTGGCGGGACTTGTGACCCCCTGGGGACTCATGGTGAATCAGCCTGTTCCTGAAGGTCTGCGCCCTGTGGAAAGGACACACACTGGGGCAGTTCCTGAAGAACTGCAGCCTGTGGGAAGAACTTGCATTGGAGACGTTCATGGAAGGCCATCTCTTCTGGAAAGGACCCCACACTGGAGAAGGGGAAGAGTGTGAAGAGTCCTCTCCCTGAGGAGGAAGGAGTGACAGAGACAAGGTGTGATGAGCTGACCACAGTCCCCACTCTCCATCCCCCTGAGCTGCTGAAGGGAACGAGGGAGAGGAATTAGGAGGGCAATTGAACCTGGCAAGAAGGTAGGGTTAGGATAAATGTGTTCAATATTTGCTTCTATTTCTATTGCCCCACTCTGATCTGATAGGTAAAATAATTTCCCTAAAAGAAATCTCTTTTGCCCAGGGTGGTGATTCCTGAGTGCTCTCTCACTGTTCTTATCTCAACCCACAAATCTTTGGTCACATTTTTTCTCCTCCTGCTGACGAGTTACAGGAAGCTTAGTGGGCACCTGACACCCAGCCAGGCTCAAGCCACAACAGCTGTGCTGAATTTTTTAGTGGAAGACTGACCTCCTTGATTTCCCAAGATGTCTTCCAACCAGAATTGTTCTATTATTCTAAAACTGAAGTCACTTTATGGAAAAGAAGTATTTGTCTCAGAAAAACTAACTTGTCTCTGTTTTTAATTACTGGGCCACTGACTTTTTGCGTAAATTCACTGGCTTTGTACCAGTGTAGTTGCTTTAAACCTTTTACTACAAAACCAATGTAACAGAATGGACAACTTGGCCTTCTCTCCAAACTTTTGGTTTGACTTCAGGTCACTGAAGATGCATAATTAAGTTGCATAATTATATATGTACCTGTCCAGGCAGCATGAGTCTATGCAGACAACAAGGTTTTATGTCTACTGGAGTATTTCAGTTTCTTAAGGATAACTAATGGTTCTGGCAATGTATCTGACCTGCCTTGGATGCTGACACAGACAGAACTGAAATATTTGCTGTTAACAGCCAGAGACATTATCTTAATTCAAGTGAATTTCTCTTTGGCTTCCTAGTGATTTCCAGTCAATATTCTTATTGGCAAGTTTCTTTATTTGGAGTATTTAATACTTCACCTTGCTTATGGAGATATTTTTAATGCCTTTTGACAAAATTCAACTTTTTCTTAAATACTTGTAATTCCTCTTAAATTCCCAATTCTATGATAAAATTAAAATTTTATTATAGAGCAGTGTCCTCACTCCTCTGTGTGATCTTGAGCAAATCTCTGTGGGATAGCTTCTCCCCTAATGAAATGAGAATTTAATTGCCTTCTTTCTGAAAGTAATTCAGATTTTCAGGTGAACATCACACGAGAAACAGGCATAGTGAGTTATCAGAGTTCCTGTAGGGGAAGATGCCACATTTGTGGACCTCTCTGCGTCAGGGCAGTATGCTTGTCTCACTCATTTCTCTAATATATAAATGTGGTTCTGTTGGCTGGATCTTTCTCAAATAATCATTATGCATATCGTAAATAGAACTGTTGGTATGTCTGTTTTTCTGATCAGACAAACTTACTAACGAATGGAGTTGAACTTTGTCAATACTTCATGGCATAAATTACAGTGATTAAACCCCCAAAGAATCTGGACAGACTGTAGACAGCACGTCTCTTGTTGAATTCAGTGCAAGTAGGTTCCCCACCTTCTCTTCCCTCACCATTCTGTTTTTCATTCATATTTCTTGAGTAAGTGAATACAGCCTTGCTGGGAGAAGAGTGTCTTCTCTAGCAGGCACAGAAGGTAGTATGATTTTTCTCTCTTTTGTAGATACAAACATATCCATGGAATTTGAAATTTTATTTATTTTTGCACCCTTTTTTTCCCTTAAAATGTACTTAATAATTTCTTTTCTCTAAGCTGTCCTTTCCTTTTGTCTGTGCAAAAAGAACATCCCAATTTTTGATGTTAATTTATCATGACATTTAGTTATTGCTGTAATATAACTCTCTGAAAGCTCAGGTATTATATATATTTGTACCCAGTCTGATACTATACTGGATGTCCAGTGAATTTATCCTAGTCACTGCAAGCAGTGTAGTTCTTTGTCAAGCCTCTGTCTACTTCAATAAAAGAAATAATGAGCATGAAGATCCCTTCATTGGCTGAGAATTTATTTCTGTTCACAGAACTGCTTTTTACAGTGAAATTACTGGAATATTAAAGATTTCTTCAACTTCATGGCATATGAATTGAATAAGCTAGTACATCTTTATTAAGTGAATTTTGATATTTTGCAAGCCATTTCATGCCTTAGTTGAAAGCATCTAGGATGCCTTTTCCTTACAGGGAGTGAGAAAAATAGTATAATTTTACAATGAGCTATTTTAGGGTCAGCTTGTAGAAGACTAAATGAATTGGAAGTTGCAGTTCCCAACAGATGGCAGATAAAGTGACTGATATTGAAATGTCTGCTTGGAGGATTCTGTTCATGTTTCCATTGACTTGCAGATGTTTTGTGAAACAACCCAAAGCTTCCCTTTAAACAACAGTATTAAACAAAGTTATAGTGTTTTGGTATTTTTAAGTATTCTAACTGAAATATGCCCTTGTTTGGGTGCCAAATAATAAAACATCAAATATTTTGTACCCTTTCTCCCTCTCCACCAGACTCTCTGCCGTGTTCCGAGTTTGTTCTGCCTCTGTTGAGTTCCCCAGCAGCTCTGGGTCCTGTTCTCCTCTGTTTCCTTATGGAGTGACTAATTGATCTCTGTTGCAGTATCTTGATTTCCCCTCATATTCCTATTGTTCACTCCCTGTCCCACACCTTTTAATGGTATTTTGGTGTTTTGGGGGTTTTTTTTGGCCACTACAAATCTAATCCAGCAGATGTGGAGAAGCCTCATTTTCTCTAGAAATATTGCCCTCTCCTCTTTTTTTTACCACATGTCCAATATTACAAGTTGTCCTATTAGGAGTAGTTATTGATTCCTTCCTTCTCATTTCTGTTATCTGCCACTGTGTTGACCCTCAATTCCTATGTATTTTTCTTATTCTCTTAGTTATGCCAATTCTTGTTGATTTTAAGGTCTTATTTTTAAATTTTTTAGAAAGTGTGTTTTATTATAAATAAGAGCAAAACAAAAGTACAGTATTATGGACTAGGCTGAATGTCCTCCTAGACAGATAATTACACAGGTTCTCCAAAAGTCCTTCTGCCTCTCATTCTACTTTCCTACCAATGCCTCAAAGTCTTGTCCATGCCTTTCAGACCTTCTTTTTATGCATCTGTTTTACAATTTCCCCATTAAAATGATTGAAAGTTTTTTTATATTTATCATATGTTCCTTTTAATTCCTAGTTAAATTTGCTTTTGTTTACTAGTTAAGTTGATACAAAGAGGCAAAACTTCTCTGTTTTGGACAGAGATGTCTCCTTTACATGGAAGTTCATGTTGGTTCTTTCTTATGAGGCTGAGAGTAGCTCTTTATTATCAAGAGTGAGTCTTTGCAGCTAAAACAAGTAGTCTGCTACTGTCTGATGCCCTCCAAAGCTATATTTTCAAAACACATGGGGAGGCTTTGAGTTTTGGCTGTTCCTGCCACTTACTCATAATGGACTATTAGATTAAAAGCTAAGCCAAGTAAATTTCCTCTCAGTGTAACTTTTCTTCTGGCAAATGTTTAATGTGTATGATGTTTGCATTATAACAGTAAAGCCACAATATTCATTTAGGTTTAATGATTTATGGCAGAAGCTTATTTTATGTTTACTCCAAACAAAATTCCTCACTGCACAGAGAATATATGGAAATTCACCCAACTTCACTGCTTTCCCAGCTAGATAAAAGTGACATCTGTGAAAGCTCCATGGGAAGTGAAGAATTTTTGAGATCTGAATGAGGCTGAGAAATGTAAATGAAGCAGAATGAAAAGCAGCTCAGATGAAAAGTGGTGAAAGAAGAGAAAGAAAAGTGAGAAAATAATAAAAAAAAGGAAACCCAAATGTGACTGAGATCAGCAAAGAGGAAGAAGGGAAGCCCAAGAGAAGTCACTCAGGATTAATTGCAGAAGCTGTTAAAAGCTGGAGTATGATTTCTTTGTGGGGGGAAGATGCAGCCAGTAGGAAGGAGGTCCTGGGAAACTCAAGGAAAAAGTTGAGCTAACATTAAAAGAGGAACGACTTGCAGGCTCAATCTGCTCCCTGTTCCAGGATATCAGGAAGGACATTTCTTTTATTATAGGTATTTTATCTTGAGGCAGAGGAGGCTTGATGTTTCACGATCCTGGGTACTCCAAGATGGATGTTCAGTTAAAACAACACTGTGAATGGATGTAAAAAAAATCCCAATAGAGTTCTCTGACTCAGGAGAGTAGCTCATGCAAATGAGACTAAAAAGCCCACATTTTTTCATAGTCTTCAGAAGAAAAGAATAATTCATTAGACTTTTCATCAGCTCTACAGAAAATGAAGTTGAGCACCATTGCAAAGTGCTGGCAGGAGCAGACAGTGATAGGAATGTGCTCAGGTGCTTGTTAGGAATGACTGACAGATGCTGATGCTTTTCACAGACTTATGTAAAGAAGGAAGGGGGTTTGGGTTTAAACAGGTTTAGTAGGATAAATAGAAATTTAATAGACATTAACAGCTAATACGCTGAGTGAGTGCAGTCAGGGTAACCTGAAAGTTTACATTGGGATTTCCCAGAAGAGGAAATCCTTAAATAAGGTTGGACATTTCCTATCCCTTGAGAAATAAATAGTAAAACAACATTTGAGGATAATTCAGACATAAATTATATTGGTTTGCTTTATTCATTCTAAACAATTATTTAAATAGTTAACTATAAAATTCTTGAAAGGTTAGAAAGAATCTTCTGAATGGCCAGTGCCAGAGATAACACCTGGGCTAACCAAAAGTGCCATGTCCTGAAACCTCCAGGTGATAGAGTTGTGACACTAAACCCACAGTTAGGAAGCTGATCACTTGTGTATAGATTAGTTAGGATGGTCAAGGGCTTGGAGACTGGGAAAGAAGAGGGTGAAGATCTTGACTGGAGGAAAGATCTTGGAAGTGGGGGAAGATCCTGGAGATCTGAGAGACTTGAGATCAGTGTTGGAGGATGTCCAAAGATCTTGGCTGGCACTGTCAGAGCCTGTGGCTGCCAGCAATGGCACATCACAATCCAACAGGATTTTCTGCCCAGCCTTTGTGGACAAGCTCCAGGCTCCTTGTGGGGAAGCGACATGGAGCCCTGGCGACAACAGCACTGGGGAGAAGCAAGTGAGAGTGTGGGGAAAGTCAGGGCAGGTAACACCTCTGATCTCTCAGGTTCAAAGGAACTCTGGTATCCAGATCCATGACTGGACTTCACAATTTCCCTGGTAGAATTAGAAATTGGCAACTGCCCATTGCTAATATATAAGAAGTTACATAACCATATAACTTTCTTTGCCTAATAATAAATAAAAAAGCAGGAGAGCAAATGTTTTCAAAAGCTGGGTGTCCTGAAATATACTGGCCCAGACACTGTGAAACATATTGGATGGTGAAACCCGATAATTAACAAGAGAAAACGCAAGGCAAAGTCTTGATTTGGATAGATGGATTGTTGTAGGGTGGTTTTATTTGGTGTTTCGGTTTTCTTTGTTTTTTCTTGAGTTTAGGTTTGTGTGTGGTTTTTTTTTTTGTTGTTTCTTTTTTTTTCTGTTTTGTTCTGTAGATGAGAATTTCATAGGTATATGGAACAGTAGAGAAGTGCTGGTGAAAACACGGAAGAATTTAAATGGAGAAACTAGCAATTGAATATAACTCTTCTGGTAATAGGGGAAAAGTTGCTTGCAGTTCACATCTTTGTGTTTGACAGGTCACATTACCCAGGAAAAGCTTTCTGCTTCAGATTATCTGTGGGAGGAATCATGTGGAAAGTGCTGCTGTAATCTTCTCCTCATCCCCTTCCTGTGGCAGGTGTTAGGATATTCATGGAAATGGAATAAATTAATATTCCTCTATCAAAGTTATTCTCACACGTTTGGAGAATTCGAGATAGGTTTCTAAAAAATGTAAACAAGGCAACAAAAACTCCACCAAAGTCTGAGATTTAGGCCACAAAAATGTTCTCAATGAGGGCAAATGAAAACCAGGAGGGAAATAAAGACTTTGTGTTTCTCTTATGAGTCTCTGCTGGGGAGACTGAATAGTTAATGAAATATTGGTAAAGTTTACTGATATATTAATCAAAAAAACATTGTTTATATATCAAGAAAATACATTTTGATTTTCTTTGGTGGTCAACAATTGAGGTATGACTTTGACCTTTTTCTCAGTGCTGCTGTTTTTGGAGCTTTGTAGCATGCAGAAAGGAGAAAATGGTTGAACTGCATTAATATGTGGATATGGTAGGCACTTGAAATAGATTAATGAGGAATGTACTGTGTACAAATAACATTTTGCAAAGGGGTTTATGTTTAGATTTGACCTTGTCTGTCTTTGTTCCTTTGGAGTATAACACCCAGAAGGGTTTGAGCAATGAGTGCAAATGCTGCCGCTGTCTTGTTCTTGCTGCCTGAGATTTGTTGCTAATGGCCTGACTCATTAGAACCCACTCCTGCAAAGATGGACTCGGAAAGGCTGCAAAATCAAATAGGCTGCCAACAGCGACCCAGGTGTAAATACATCAAAATACTAAGCACCAAACTGCAGCTACAGTTTGTTTTACCCACCTGACTATATTTTCCCAAGGTCTTTTAATGCTGATTTTGGCACATACTGAAGGAATTTGAACTAAAATGCTTACATCAAAGGATCTCTCATTTCCCACTAATTGCCATTGCTGTGATTACAGAGCTTTATATTTAATAAGTGAACTGTGTTTTCCTAGATCTTCCTTCTCTCTATTTCCTATTAAACAGGGATTATTTCATGTATCATTAGCAGAACTTTTTAATACTATTCATTCCATGAAGTATATTTTGTTGAAAATTACGATACATTGTATTGTCATTCCTGTGCTATATAGATTTTTTTTCCCTGCAAGTCTTGGATTAACCAAAAACGCCAAGCAAATTAAGAAAAAAATGAGGACTCCTCTATTCTCAGAATATTAAATGGTCACATAAGTACTTTGATGTTCATTCCTCTGAACTAATGTATAGTCTGTTTTACTGACCTGAGAGGCCACAACCACGTACAACTGCTTTTGCTATCAGTTTTTCATATTCCCATGGGTAATCTGTTTGCCTTTTCACCAAATATTTCTTCTGAACACCTAGGATCTTTTGCAGAATACTGAAATTTTGCAGCAAGTTTATATCAAGTTTTTCTGAGCTTTCATAATCCTTGTTCTTTGAGGCCTTTGCAATATATTATTTATTTGCAAAACTATTTACAGTAGCTTACTGTACTGTCACTATAAGCACATTTAAATAATTGCTGTACAAGGGGTACCCTGAAAGTACCCTTAGGAGCAAGAGAGGTACAAATAAAACAGCACTACAAGGTGATTACCATAAAAAATTGTTAGCATTATTTGCCAAAATACTAAAGCCAGCAGTGCTAAAATATTGATTCAAGGAGAGGGAAATCCCGTGGCAAAGCCTTTGTAGGAACCATGAATAATAGGACAAAATGACCTGGAGAAAATATGGATCATTAGTGTCCTAAACAAGGAACTCAAGTGTCTGTTTGTCTAGAAGCTGTACATTTACAGGTGAAACATCCTATCAGTGGTTATCACTGGGAAAGCAGGGTGATAAGGACAAGGAGGAGAAGATGATGTACCCTGTCAAAACAGTGCAAGAGAATAGACAATAAAAGTAGAGAAAGAAACTATGGAACTGCGTGACTGGATATTCCTATTGCTGTTGATATGTTATTATTCATTTTCTTTTAAAGAAGAAAAAATGATTCTATGATGGGATAAACTTGGAACTAGCCAAATAAGAAGTCTGGAGAACAATCAATCCATATAATGGAAAGAAAGCACATAGGTGTAAGCTGGGTGAGGTTGAAAGTTTTAATCATAAGACAAGTAAATTTATCTTTAAAAGTTAAATATAAGAATCCCTAGCAAAAGGAATGTGTTGAGAATTGTAAAGAAAATCAATGCTTCTGTATGAAAAAAAGAGAGAAACTGCATCTTTGGGAAACCAACAGTGGGATTCATTGTTAGGCTGAGCTGGGAAGTGAGAGTGGCAGTCCCAAAGACACGTCTGGCTTTCACTGTTGGAGGCAGGGTTTGAGCTGTCAGCTGCAGGCCACTCGAACACCAAGTGATTCATGAGCTTTTGCCTTTCTTTAATAGTTTTTAACGTGTGTATATTTGTGTGTAAGTTCTGGTCTACATCAGCTGGAGCTACTGAACAGTAATAGTGGCCAGCAGGAAAGTAATGCTCAGATATATTTTGAAAAATTGTTATGAATTTAAAAATTGCCAAAAATCCATATGCTGCTAACTGAGCAGAGAGTCAAATAAAATGTGTGCGTTGGTAAAAATGTCAAATATATCATTCACTATGATGACATATAACAAGATTATTTTACACTGGTGATACCTTTTGTGAAAAATTAAAAATAAGATGAATGTTGATTAAATAGTGTAAATACTTATAACCTGTTTTTTCTATTTAAATCATTATTGGAATGCAGAACCAGTTTATACATCAAAAAAACTCAGTCCTCAAAGATTTTACAAATATGTATGATGTTCAGTTCACTTTAATTCTTATTGACTCTTTCAAAGCGTATTGGACAGTTGTATGGGTCAGTGCAAACATTTGAAAGCAGAATACACATTGGTTACTCTGCCATTGGTTGTGTCTAACCTAAAACAGAATAGTATCAGCTTGTGTTAAAAGGTATCAGATGACCACAGACAGTTGGAAAGTCTTCTCTTGGTGGGATCCATAAGACCCTATGGAAAAGGGGAATTTTCCCCTCTGTCAGAGAGCCAGGCTTCAACTCCCATCTCTGTGTGTTTATATATGTAACCCATCAAAGCAACAAGAATTTTTGTAATTGCAATCAATGTGACCAGATGTATTTATAGAATTGATAGGAAAGTGGAGCACTAAAGGTGCATTTTGTCTTGAAAATCCTAGACCCTTCTTTTAGGATGATGCACTTGGAAGGGGAAGGAACAGGCATTTGTTAATTTATAATGCCTCTGACAGCCTCCTCTGTGGATTAGGCTCAGAATTGTCAGTCCGAGTCACAATAGAAGGTGGAACAAAACCTGATTTGCCTACAGAGGAACTGTTTGCATAAACAGAGATTCTTGTGATCATTCAGGAACTTAAAACTAAGTAAAGCATTAAACTCGACAAAAATTCCTGCCGCTCTGTGCTAACCATCAGGAAATAAAATTCCAGGACGTCTTGCTGTGCAGCCCCTGCAGGCATTGTCTGAAAGGCACACCTGGAGTGCAACCACGACTCAGGAAACAACCACAGGACGAGGCTTTTTTGTTGTAGTTGTTTTTGTTCTGTGTCCGTTTGGTGTTGGGTATTTTTGTTTGTTTGTTTGGGGGGGTGGTGGGGTGTTGTCTTTTTGTTTGTTTTGTTCGTTTTTTTGTTTTAGATAAGGAGTTTATAGCTTTAAACTCTTATAAACAAGGAATTAAATATTTTGCACGTGACACACAGCTCCTCCTGCCTCTCTTGCAGTTAAGCTTAGGAAAAAATTTCCGGTTCCTGTCTAAGGGTGGTCTATGTTTAAGTGCCAGTCTGTCCTGAAACCTTTAGGAAGAGAGAGCTTGGTAATAGGAAAAAATAAAGTTTGTTTGCTTGAATTAATTAAGGGGAAATTTGATTAATTTTTGTGACTGCAAATATGTTGTTGAAGCATGAGTGGTAGAAAATTCTTCGAGAAGTTGATGGAGCATTGATTAGCCTCTACACATTATGTAAAATAAATTAGAAAATTAGAGGGAAAGAATGCATTACAAACTATCTCACTAAACTTTATGGAAAGAAGAGTCCAGTTCCTTGAGACATTTAATATAGGCAGGTTTTCTGATCTGAATGTGGAGAGTGAAGACAGGAAAACTGAAAAAAAACCCCACCAAATTGGTAGGCAGTGAAACTTACCCATAGAAATTAGAAGAGACACCATCAAGAGACACTTAGAGAAATTAAAATTGGGAAAAAAAAACCCCACAACCAACAAACCATTTTTTTATGTGATAGCAATTACTAGTAGTCATTGGAATAATTAATCCAATGACATAATAAAACCTCCTTAATTTAGAGCTTGTAAAATGTTCATAAGGTCACTATAAGTGTAGATAGCTTACATTTTATAATTTATGTGTTGCAAAAACATTAGGCACATGGTGAGACCAAAGTGTAAATATTTCTCAAAAAACTAATATTTCTATGGGAAAACCTTCCCACTTCCATAATGAAAGCAAAAGAATCTTGTTTTCTGGGGTTTGTTTTTTTGGTAAGAGGTAACAGAAACCCACATTTGTCTTCTTATTGGTTAAGATTTTGTGAGTTTACTGCAAAATATTGTCCCTTCTCAGAAACCAGTGAAAATCTGTTCACATAACCCTGTTAAAAAGTGGAGGTGTTGGATCATCTTTCCTTCATTATTTTATGAGGACAAGTGAAAAAGAGAAGGGAGTTATTAACCACAAGATTAATGTTTAAAAGCAGAAAAAGATCCATAAGGTCCCTGCTTCTGGTCAGATGGAGAATGTGGTAGTAAATGCTAGATAACTGTGAGAAGGATGGTGTGCCATTTGCAAGTGCTTTGCAGCAGTATGAAAGGAATTGGCTGTGTAGTTTATATAAAAAAAGCACTTAGTCAATTTAACTGTACTATGTTTCCCAAAGCCTGCAAATTGGGAGATTTTACATTGCAAACTCAAGGAGGGAGTCAGCAAAGCATTGTTCAGCCTTTGAGGATAATCTGCCACATGAATCAGGAAAGCCCTTCAGCATATAATGTTGCCATTTTTCCTTCTGACAGTACCAAAGCAGCTTATGAATTTCCCTGACCATCTTTTTAATCCTTCCCTGAAATCATTAACCGTCTGTAACATCCCAGTATGGCACCTTAGATCAGAATATGTAGAAAAATATATGAGCTCATCATCTTGACACAGGCTCAGGAAAAATAATTTTGATCTAGGCTGAGTTTCTTCATGGAGGTTTTTTTAAAATTCATTTGTTTTTCTTGTGATGGATGTGTTGTAAGTGAATGAAACAGGAATGCATATTGTCAAAATCCTATTGCCCATCTTGTGTTCACAATTAATAGGTTCACAGTAGACATAGGAAGAGAATAAATGTAGCCCCAAATACAATTTAAAACACCCTGTTGTTTATGCAAGGTATTTTTTATAATTTTTAATACAAAAGAATATTTTCTTTTGGCTTTATACACAAAAAATTCTCTTTCTGGAACTCTTGGCAATGAAGGGCAGAGACATCTTGAACCTAAACCCATGCTAAACCCAAAAGGCAATGCCATTGCACTACTGGCCCATTTATACCCACACAGGGGAAGGGACTGGAAGGTGTGAAGTATGTTATATTGAAATATCAACAATTCATCTGTAGTTAGTGAACTTTCAGTAAGAACTACCAAATGAAGCCCTGGACCACTGCACTTAGTCTGCAGCTGACAGGTTCGCAGAGCACAACATTCTGTTTCCTGTGAGAAGGGGCAGGGGAAAAGGGGGTATTTTGGACCAGATTATCCCAATTAGGAATTTATTATTAATTTAGATAGAGTTGGATAAAATATTTTTTCCCCCAGATATCTGTGGGATTTAGCTATATAAAATCCATTAATATTGGTAGTAATGGGAGGCTGTGTAGCTGGATCTCTTAATTTTCTTAAACTTAATTTTAACAGAGAATCACAGAATCTCCAGAACTGGAAGGGACCCTACTCTCTCCTCTTCTGATGCAAATAAATACTTGGGCAAAAGACATAACAAACAGTGGATAATATCCTCTTCTATATTGATGAGTGCAGCAGGTGGTAGTGTATTTTCATAATGGCCTACTCAGATTTCATATCCATAAACAAATCTCCAAATTACAATACAAAAGGTAATTTCATAACTTAACATATGAAGGCATCAACACCTACATTCAAACATGAGTTTGGTAGGGATTGCTTTTCTTTCCCTCTCTTGGCAGCAGCACTGTTGCAAAGAATATACAAGAAAATGATAAAAAGAAAGAAAAAAAGATATGAGCAAACTACATACTGTTACTATGGTTATCACAATCTTAATGGAACCATTTGAAAGATATTTATCCTTGACATTTTGAAAGTGAAGTTCAGTCAATTGTGCAGAAGGGAATACAAATGTATGCATTCATCCTGACTTAAAAGAATAATCTCCTGCTTCATTTAAAAAAAAAAAAAAAAACAAAAAAAAAAAACCCAAAACTATGCATAGCCATGAATTCAAATTCTGTTTTTTCTAAGACTTTATTTACCCATCTGTGCTATTTTTCAAAATAAACAAGAAATTCATCATCAAAAGAAGCTATTTTGTAGCCCAAGTTTGTGATGCTGATAATGACAAAGAAAGAAAGAAAACACACAGAATTCTAGAAAAATACAGTTTCTCCAGTTCTGCTTTTCATTTAAAACTTCTTTAATAGGTTATAAGTTTTACAAAATGGGCTGTTTTTTAGTGGTGATAAGTCATCTTGGAAGCTCACAACCACTTAACTCATCCAAACTGCTGTCAAGATTTCTTCAGTGCATTTGCAACCAAGAGCATCTGTATTTTATAAATGTTGTTTAGAGACTCTTCTATGAGAGCTCCCTGCTAAAAACCAATGGATGCTGATGCAGGCAGATGTTGCAGTATCAAATACTTCATGTATCCCAGGTCAGGCTCAATTTTTTTGTGCAGACCTGGAGAACCTCTCCACTAGTTATTGCAATTGCTACATCGAGGTAGTAATTGTAATAATTTAATACAGCACAGCACTGAAACTGTGTGTTCTTGGGTCTGTGTGGCAAGATTTTGGTAGCGGGGGACTACAGGTGTGGCTGTTGTGAGGAGCTGCCAGGAGCTTGTCCTGTGTCCAACAGCCAGTGGAGCCAGCACTGAGATGGACCTGCCACTGGCCAAGGCTGAGTCCATCAGAGATGCTGGTGGGTCCTCTGGCATAATGCAGTGAGGAAGGAGGAACAGTTATTGTGTGACAGCAGTTGCAGCCTGAGAAGAGAGGAGAGAGAATACATGAGGTAAGAAGGTCTGCAGACATCCAGGTCAGTGCAGAAGGAGGGGCAGGAGGTGCTCCAGGTGCTGGAGCAGAGATTCCCCTGCAGCCCGTGGGGGTCCCTGGGGGAACAGATAATCCACCCACCTACAGCCCGTGGAGGAGCCTATTTGAGATGCCTGCAAAGGGTTGTGACCCCATGGGAATATCTCACTGGAGCAAGCTCCTGGCAGGACCTGAGGGCCCACAGAGGGAGGAGTCCAGTCTGGAGCAGGTTTGCTGGTGGGGCTTGTGACCCCATGGGGGAGTAGCCTGTTCCTGAAGGACTAAAGCCCTTGGTGAAAGAAGTTTGTGACGAGCTGCAGCCCTTGTGAAGGACTCAGGTTGGAAAAGTTCATATAAGACTGTCTCCCATTGGAGGGACTCCATGCTGGACCAGGGGAAGAGTGTGAGGAATCCTCCCCCTGTGGAGGAAGGAGCAGCAGAAACAGCATGTGATGAGCTGACTGCAGCCTCCATTCTCTGTCCCCCTGAGCCACTGATGGAGAGAAAATTGGGACTGAAATCGAGCCTGGAAAGAAGGGAGGGGTGAGGAAGAGGTGTATTGAGATATGTTTTCATTTCTCATTACCCTACTCTGATTAGACTGGTAACAGATGAAATTAATTTTTTTCCCCAAGTTGATTCTCATGACAGTAGTTGGTGATTGCTCTTCCTGACCTTACCTCAATCCCTGAGCCTCGCCTGAAGTTACGTAAGTGCACATATTGCTTCAAGTATTTGTACAAGCAGTAGTATTAGGGCTGTGTATAACTTCTACTGCTTGAGGTTTGCAGTGAATTTGGCATATACCAAAGTGTTTAATGTTCTTAGATGTTTGACTGATTTGACCCCGGAAAGGGAAAAAAAGAGTAATGTTTATCTTTCAGCAAAACTTGTTAGATGCTTGAAGATCTGTCATTAGCTTATTAATTATTGTATCTAGTAATAACTTCTGCTGTGTTGAGGGAGATGCAGCCGTGTGGTCTTTGTCTGCTTTGCTAAATGCTTCATTATTCTTCCCAGCTGGAGTTTTACTGTGCATGTGTTTGTTTTCTTTACTGCATTATAAAAAAGAATATGCTGCTGTGGAGTTAAGGCAGCAAGTGGGCAGCACAACTCGCTTTACATGTGAGTCATTTTAGTCCAGAGACAAAATGTGTGGACAACAGATCCAGACTGAATATATAACCTTCATTAACTTTTATTTGTAATAGGTTATCCTTGTGGTAAGTTGCAATAGCAGAAGGTGCATGCATCAGTGTGGCATAAACCGCCTACAAAATGAGTATTGCATTCCTCTGTACTCACCTGTGGCACAGAACTCGTTCAGCGTCTTGACAGGAGTATAAAAATCCATGATTTCACTACCTGTGTATAAGGACTGTCTGTGTGCTGAAAGGGGTGGAGACTTAGGCATGAGACTAGTTTTCCTAAGCATTTGGGAAGCAAAGAATGCAGGTGGATACTGAGATTGCCAAGAAGTCCTGAAGAGGCCACACAAATATCTTCCTCTGATTTCCAAAAATACACAATATGATCTTTACTAGTGTTTCTGTAGGCCCAGCATTGTCTATCTTCATCTGAGGATACTTACATACTCTTTAAATACTTTATGAAGTTTATCTCCTGGTAATTAATGTGGTACATTCTACCCTGTCTCTGAAAATATATGCTGATGGCCTTGGTCTTCAATGACTGCAGAATTTTTTTGAGTCAGAGAGACCTAAATAGTGTTACTCAGTTTGTACTTTTTCTTTATATCTTGTAGGGGTCCCCTGCCTCTCTTTAGGTCAATATAAATATCACCTCTCTTTATTGCTGAAGCTAGAAAATTTATGCAATATTCTATAGTAAATCTGGAAAGAGAAGCCCCCAGCTTTCCCACATTGTAGTCCCCCTTTAGCCCCACCATTTTTTTTCAATGGAGTCCTATATGGTCTTTGAGTGTATTTATCTTTCCAGTGGCTGAGGTCAGAGCTCAGCTGCCTGTGGTGAACTTGGTTTAAATGAGGATCTGCTCAAGTGGAGCTGCCAGTTGCACTGTTGGTGGAAATCACTTGTGGCAGGGCATGTGTTTGCAGATGGAAAAGGGCTTTATAAGGCTTCAGGGCCAAGTCCCTGAGAAAAACATGTTTCCATGGGAGCTGGTGTGAAAGCTACAGCAGCACAAAACCACTGTCAGTGACCTGTGTTGCAAAGCAGATGGACTGCTGAGCCTTCTCCCACTTGGAGCTTGTGGGGCTTTATTGCTTGATACAAAATGTTGGGATACTTAAGTCCAAAAGCTGCAAATATTTGCAAGCCTATTATGCCAGTGACTTTAATTACATACATTAATTAGATGTTTCTGGGTATATCCAGAAGTACAAAAGGCTGTGCCGGCTTTGGCTGGTCTAGAGTTACCTTTCTATACAGTAGCCAGTATGGGGCTGTGGTTTGGATTTGTGTTGAGAACAGTGTTGATAATACAGGGATGTTTTATTTACTGCTGAGCAGTGATTGCGCCGAGATAAGGCCTTTTCTGCCTCTTACAATGCACAACCAGCAAGTGGGCTGAGGGCACCAAAAGTTGAGAGGTGACATAACCAGGACAGCTGACCCCAACTGACCAAGGGACATCCCAGGCCATATGGTGTCATACTCAGCATATAAAGCTGGGGGAAATAAAAGGGAGGTGGGGCAGAGGATGATATCTGGAGTGATGGCATTTGTCTTCCCAAGTCACTGTTCCCTGTGATGCAGCCCTGCTATCCTGGGGATGGCTGAACACCTGCCTGCCCATGGGGAGTGGGGAATGAATTCCTTGTTTTGCTTTGCGTGTGTAAAG
>JAWWMO010000155.1:14878397-14894136 GCA_035047845.1 Dendrocincla fuliginosa | reverse complement strand
ATAAAAGGCCAGGGCTGAGGGTTTCTTCTTCTTGGAGACCCCGGTGTGAGCTGCTTTTGTGTTGCTGCACTGTGAGTAAATCACTTTAAAATCATTTTAAAGATGCGAGCATCTGGGACTCAGCTATGGCAAGTCTGGAGTTGAGCTGGTAAGGAAACCTAGTTTGATTGTGGGATGTGTTGGGAGCCAAGTGGGGACCTGTTGGGTCACTGGAGCAGTTGCTGTGAGGGGGCTTTGTCCCCAGCAGGGATACTCTGGGGTGGTGTGTGACCCCAGGAGTAGCTCCTGGAGGGTCAGACATGGAAGCTTCCTTCATGTATGTACAGCATTTACACTGACCCCAGTTATTTCTACACCTTTTAGAACTATGCTGGAGAACTTGACTGAGTTTTATATGAAGTCTGGAAGGGCACTGTCTGTTACCATAAACTTTGTAATGTATGCAAACTTCAGCCGAAGAATCATCAAGGGAGTTAGAGTTAAAAATAGTGGTGTTTCCATTATTTGTGGTTTACATTACTTATTTAGCAGGTGTAAAGTGTTGTGAATTTAAGGTTAGTAGTCAGTGTTGCTGGTGTGAAAGAATCCTTTGTAATGAAGAGTGTGTACTATTACAATGGCTATGATTTGAGTCTCATACTTAGTATAACTACATGTATCAGAAAATCAATGTAGCTAATGTTTTGCCTTCTATTTAAAAGAAGTATTTTTCGTAAGATACAAATTATGCCCAGCTCATTCTAGATGTAAATTAGTTTCACTGGAACATGCACAAAGAATTAAATTCCCTCTCAGTTCTGTGGTTCCCTGATGCTATGTAGGCATTACTACCATTAAAAGCCACAGCGACTGCTTTAGATGAGACACTCTGTATGGTGGAAATCCCCTCTTGCAGAGGTTATGGTCCTCAGAAACTGCAGCATTTTGGTAACTTTTTATCTGACTCCAGCCCATATGTGGCTAAATATATTGTAATTTCTCAGAAGTGAGAATTTCTATGGTGATTGTAATGGGGTGGAAAGAGGTGCCCTAAGACTCTGAATAGAGTTCTTAAATGAGAGTATCAGTAATCTCAGGAAATGGAGTGCCCATTTAAAAGTTTCATAACTTCTTCGATATACGTATAAAACTTCTGAATTAGCATCCACAAGGCTTCTATGTTATTTCAGCCTTTTTATGAAACCACATAATTTTTTATTAAAATGAAATCAAAGCTTGGTTATTTTTATTCTAAATCATATCCACATTGGGTAAACTGACACAGCAAGTACTTATGAATATAAAACCTTGACAAAAAATATTATTAGCATGTCATTTGGCTTCTTGCTGAGGCTGTCTTGCTAGAAGCAGAAAGACAGGAGACAGAACAGAGAAGGAAGTTTGAGGGTTCCTCAGTAAATATAGCTCTTAATTTGGAATAGGTTGCTCTAAATATTACATTAGAAGCATTAAGGACTCTCAAATAGTCTAGAATGCTGCAAGCCCTATGCTTGAAATAAAGGCATAGATATGAAACAGTTTGGTATATGAATAATTTTTACTGCAGAGTCCAAGAAAGAGATGGTAATGTACGATGCCTTCAGTCACTCTCCAGTGCACTTATTTATTCTTATTTCTGCAAGGAAGCAAAGGTGAAAGAGAGCAGATAACAGCACAGGGGCACATATGAGGGGCCCTGCTGCAGCACAGGATTTCCAGTGCCACTGCAATGTATTGGCTGTGCTGCCTGCACTGCAGCACCTCTCTCAATCAGCCTTCATCAAATACTTGTGCAGAGAGCTGGAGTTCTAAATTTCTACCTCTTAGGAAGACAGAGTGCAGAAAAACTGTGACCCTTTTTATTAAAGGAGGAACTCGCAGGTATTGTTCCTCAATATGACAAATCCTCTGTTGGAGAGAGGCTGCATTAAAAAGCATCTACAGTGTCAAGTATTAAATGTGTCATTCCCAGCTCTTGCTGAGGGCGTTTGACATAACCTGGTGTCTATGAAAGCAGCTTTAAGCACCTTTGCATTCCTCTTTTCCTGAGCCAGGAATGGATTCCAGCCTGAAAGGCTGCTCCCCCATGGACAGGCTGCCAGCATCTTTGAGAGACCAGTAAAGAAGCAAGGAAATGTAGTTTGGTCACCCTCCTGGCATTTCTATTTCTTCTCAAGTTGCCAAAGAGCTGTTTATGTGTGCTGTTAAGCACAGAAACTTCTACAGAAAGTGTAACCTAAAGCAGGCCCTTGATTATGGAAGATTTTCTTGAAATTGTAAGAGGTAGGAGAATTGTGCAAGATTTCTTCTCTCTGAGGAGAATCTCTCCTGCTAGTTGATTAAGAGGAATTTCCTTTAAGGGGAAAGTGAACTAAGTGGCTAAAGAAGCCTACAGAACTTGAAGGGAAAACATATTACTCATTCTTTCTAATTTTCTGCAGTAACCTGGCTGTTTTTAATAAAAGTTTCTGAAACCATAATTCATCATAAGCCAGTGTATATTGCTAGTCTTGGTAGGCTGAGCCTGATTTTTCAAAGAGTGTGATTAATAATTTTAGTTCTGTCTATTTCTGGCTTACCATGAGGTCAATCAAGTGCCTGAGTCTTCTCTGTGTTTGTGATATATTGTATTAAAGATGTACATTTGAAATTTCTTATCCTCATATTTTAAATCTCTGGTATAATGTATGGTTGGGCTCTTGTTCAAATGAAATCACTTGCAAAACTTGGAAGTGTTTCAATAATTTAAAATTAGCTAGTCCTGCAGTTAAAAATTCTGATCACATCAAATTGGGACACCTTATGAAAAATGCAACAAGGTGGCACTTGTACTTTGTGTCCTGATGGCTGACCTTCCTTTGCCGGTGTCTTTGTTAAACACAAATTAATTTCACCTGTAGCTAATGAAGGGCCAGGAATGCAACAGGTGAAAATCATCTGGTTTTTACTGTGGGAGGGATTCAGCTGCAAAATGGATTTCCATGCACAGCAGCAGAGTTTGCTGTCCCTTAACGCAGGAATAGGGACAGTGTAAGAATTCCCCAATTTGCCCGGAGCAACAAAAATCCCGAGTTGGTCAGTATTTTAGGAGATAATTTAGGAACTACTTGTAGAGATCTTCTTGTGATGCTTATGGTGAAAACTGAGAGGTGGTTGTATGATTGGGACAACTAGTTCGGAAACTTAAATTTGGTCAAATATGAAGTAAAGTAGAACAACAAAACAGGCAGATAGTGTAGTTTGCATAGTTCGTCAAAAATTTTCACATTATGTGTATGACAATAATATTGGTCAGTTTAGAATAACTGTATTTGTGAATGCAGATAAAAAGGAGAGCATTACAGAGCACAGTTGTTAGTACATTAACATTTGTATAATTGGTAAAATGATTTCAATATAGTTTTGCAATAAGATTTTTGCCTGGGCTTGGTTCAAAATAAGGAAAAGAAACAACAGTGCATATATTCATTTTTTTAATTTATGAAAGATGGTCTTGACACAAATTCCAATAGCTTTATTGACCTCTGTCTCTCATCATCACTGTCATAGTGCATACATGTAAAAAATATTTTTAAGGCTCAAACACTTTTCTATTTTCTCTTGCCACAGTAAAGCCACATCACCTTCTTCCTCTGCCAACAGTCTGAAAGTCTCAGTGACTGAATGAATAGGAAAATGGGAGTTATTAGTCATGGAGAAAACAAACCACCTGTAGTCCTTGCTTGAAGAAGCAATTACAATAATCAATTTCTATTGTGATAATTTTGCTGGAAACACAAAAACAAATGTGGCTACTTGAAATTGAATAATGGTCTTAGTAATTTATCAAGACAGTTATTGTTAGTACAAAACCAGTGCACAGTAAGAAAAAAATATGTCAAGTAGAGATGGAATGGATGCTTTGCAAATAATTTATACAATATGAAAGTGGCAGTTTTCACTGGTTTTATCATTCCCACATTCTATTTTGCTCCTGCTTATTGTAGCTACTATGTCATTGAAGATAATTCTATAAATGTATGCGTGTCTAAATATACCTACAACCATATTTTTCAAGTCCTCAGTTATTCAATAGATTATCTTTAATCAGTAAATCATCCCATTATTTTGCAGGTCTGTGCAGTGCAAATATATTTTCAACACAGTGTTTATTTGCATTACACCCAGAATCTATTTCAGGGAGATTGAAGTTACAAAAGTGAGCTATGCATTTCTCTGAATGCAGTTTTGATGTACAATGTACTTTAAAAATAATTTTTCCCACTTGGCAGGTGTTCAAATGTTTTAGTTACTTGTCTTACAGCAGACTGCTTAGAATAATGGTTTCTAAAAGTAAATTCTTATTTTTGTGGGTTGTTTTTTTTTTTTTGGTTGGTTGTTTTTTTTAAATGACTATACTTTTACCTCTAAGAGAATATAAAAGCAAGGTTTGTTCAAAAGCTGCATCAAAACCCTATCAATCCAACAGTTCCATCCCTTGCTGTTTCTATTAGAAGTATAATGTTATCAACTTTTTTCTTTTAATGAATAACTATGTGAAAACACTTGTCCTCAGGTAGCATTTGTGTTTCTGACAATGCATGGTTTGTTGCATTCCCTCCAGCTCAAATACAAGTTATGGTGAGCAATTTTCAAAACCAAAAAGCTTCTGGCTGCTTGTCCTTCGTGCTAGATGTGGTGTTTCAGATATTTTAAAGCCAAGACAAAAATGACTGGATTGTTTTCATTGCTTCAGCAAAAGAGTTTCAGCTGTACAGACGTATTGAGCAGTTCAAAAGTATTTGCATATATCTGGCTGGAGGACTGAGGATGTGGAGAAGCTGGATTAGTGTAAGAAACTATCATTCTCCAAGCTCCCATTCAGTTTAGTAAGTCAACAGCAAGTTGCTTTATGACAAATAAAGTGCAATACAAGAATGTTCAAGAAAAAATGTGTTTCAAGAGATTCTGCTTCAGTCTTTAGAGAAGTAAAGATTAAAGGAGTCTACTCTCTCTGCTTTGAGACGTGTGTTTATGAATACTAACAGAGCTCTGGGCCTGTGAGTGTAGCTCTACTGCTGTTCATGCCCTGTGCCTGCTATTCAGTGAACAGACATGCAGAGTTTGTGCTCTTTTTCTCTTTCTAAAGGCTAAAAGAGAGGTGATAGTGCTTCTGAGACCTGCTGTCTGCTTGAACGTTGCTGGGTCTGTGGCACTGCAGAGTGATGTCTTAGGACATTGTGGCAAGAGCAAAGGGGTCCCTGCAGGTGGCTAAGCCACTTTGAGTGCTGCCTGTCCGCACACAGATGGGGAGGCCCACGAGTAGAGGGTGACCCTTACCACGGGCTGAATTTTCCTGTCATGTGTGTCAGGTGTCCTAGAACCCCTCCTGGATGTGTTCTGCCAGGGGAACAACAGTGTGATGCCTGACCCTGGCCCCCAGCATGGTCCCACAGCCATGCCATGAGCACTGTAGAGGTTGCTGCTCTGCCCAACTCTACTGTTATTTTATAGGATACTATAGACAAAGGGAAAGCTGAGGAAGAGGGAAATGTTCTTTCTCAAAATTGCACAAAAATTACTGAAAGACAACGTGATGCCCCTGCAGTTTTTCTGTTCTGTCATTAAATTCTGCTCATAGCTTCCACATTAGAACACTGGGAAATCAGATGCCACATTTGGTAAGAACAAGCCAAAGGCTGTAACAGCCCAATGAGGAGACAGTAAATAGTTCTTTCAATAGGCAGTTTTCTTGCATATGTGTTGCATCTACAGAGGCATTCATTAACAAAACCCATCCCCTTATGTTTTCAGAGCCATCCCTGATATTCTTAACACTGGGTGGTTATTAGAAAGGTCCGTGAAGGCTCTTTTAGACTTTCAAAACTTGCAGTTCTATGCATCTGATATTTTTGAAGTAATGGCTCTAGCACAACATCCTACCGTATCTGAAGATTTTTTAATATAGCTGAGCAATAAAGACATCTGTGTGTAATGTCCATAATTCCTGGACATTGTTCCTTTGGCAGTGTATTATGTTCTGTGCTATAACTGAGAGAAGTCATGAGCAAATGCATGAGACAGTGAACAAAATAGTCACATGACAAGATTTAGTGAAAGGCAATTCTAAATGCCCTCTAATATGTGGGCAAACTAAAAAGTGCTAAAGCTGCCTTTACACTGACTGCATTGTCAGTTATTTAATTCAGTGATGGAAGTTGCTTACTTTTGTTTCCATTTGGTTTCTCTAGAGTGCTTTGCCTTGCACTAAGTGCACCTTGACATGTGTAAGTTCAGAAAAATGAATATTAAATTTATTTGGTGTATTTATTCATACCCTCTAAGTACCTTTCCATCAGCTCACCTAATAAAGGTAATGAAATTGGTTTAGGTGAGCAATAGCATTCCATTCAAAGCACTGACATTTTAGATTCAAGTCCTAGTTTTAAGAAACTTGCTGCGCAGTGATCACTTGAATGTGAGTTTGTTGCCTCATTGAGTTCATTTTATGTTAACACAATGTTTGGTAAGTGTTCTTTGTGATTTTTTTTAAAATCGTGCATTATTGCTTTTTCTTATCTGTCAGCAGTGCAATTTTCTTCCCTCACTATTATCCCTGACGTTGAACTGAGTAGGCTCTTGTTTAAACACTTCAAAAACTCTGCAATTTTTGGTTTGTAGCTGAAGCTTCTTTGATTTTCATGTCAAATGCTTTTGCAGAGCAGATGTAACAATGAGCCTCTTGCCCTGGGGTTACCAGCACAGCTACCCCTGCAGGTCTCTAATCACACAGCCAGGACATAATATTAATATGTATTTATGTACCTTTATGTTGTCAGGCTTGTTTAATGCTATAAATTAGAAATTGGTCCTTCTTGGTTTTACTGTGCTTCTAAAGCTTTCCCTTTTATTTAGCCACTAATATATATAAATTTAACAGATCCAGAGGGATTATAATATAATCCTTGTGGGTTTGTCCTGCTCCTAGGGAATAAATAAACTCATGAACATTTCACATTAAATAAACAAAAGTGCTACTGTTTGCAATTTCCTGAGGTTGCACAAATCCTGTTGGATCAGTATGTTAAAAACTGTTTGTGTGGAGTTGCAAAGGAAATGAATATTGAAGCATTAATGGGGAAAAATTCTGGTTCTGATGTCATGGAGTATTTGAAACTCCCAAATTTGGAAATATTCAGTGTCTTGAAAAATCCAAGCTGTTGTATACAAGTATATAAAAATATCGCGTTTGGATGGTGATAATTGTAAAATTTGAGAAAGCTGGCTTAGGTGGCTTTGATGTAGTTTATAAGGAAGAACTTGCTCCCATGTTTATGTATTTCATCACAGAAAAAAGTTCTGCCCCTATTTTTGGTATCTGTGAAGATATAAAGATATCAGTTTGGGTGTCTCTTGTTTCTCAAAACATTTATTTGGACATAGATGGTGTGATCTACTACAGTAAGAGCACTGGAAAACCTCAGAAAAGCAACACTTTGCTTGCTTGCCCCTCCTTACTGTTGAAATGTGAGGTCCTACTGCCAGTGACTCTACTGGAATTATCCAGATCTTAGAGGCTGCTACCTGCAAGCTTGCCTTGGAAAACACAGCTCTTCTGCTCTTTCAATAAACTATGGGCTTGTTTATTTACTTAGTGTCACCTCTTTTGAACAGTATAATAACTACTAGGAGTAACTTTGATCTTGGTAATTATCTGATTGCAAAATCTACTATATTTTTTTACTGAGTATACACCACAGTTACAAGAAAATTAGACATACAGTGACTCTACTTAGTAAGAAATTATTCAACTTTAATGAAAGTGAAACATAAGCTAACTTTAATGAACTATTACTGCATATTGCATGTTGTTTTCCTTCATAAATAAATCCTTTTGCATCCATAGTTGCAAGTGAAAATGTCTGAAATACATATTCAGATAATTAACAATTAAAGATTTCTTTTTTATTATCTTCTCCTAAATGATGTTTTAAACAAGAACCCCTTAGCAAAAAGAGATAAACATCAGTACTCTAAGACTGCAAAAACTTACATGAACTTTCAGTTTTATCTGCTATGAAAAAAACACATGTCAAGATAAGGATTAAGTAAAGGACTTGGTTTAAATCCCACTGAGATCCCTGGAAACACCTTTACTGAGAGCAGTGGATTTGAATTGAATCTTTTCATGTCTGCATTGAAGTTTTAGGCTCCATCCTGTCAGCATGGTATTCCAATGTATTCCAGACAAAATCTGCAGTAGCAGTGAAATGACCTCTTAAGCTTTTCTATTTACAGAAATCCATTTTTCTCATGAGCATTTTTTGGTCTTCAGAAAGGGGCATGTTGGATGATGGCACAAATTCTGTGGAAGATCATTCCACTCTTGAATTTCCCAAAACCACCTTTATTTCATAAACTACTTCTCATAGCTTTGTTATATGCTCTACCTTGGGCTTCAGGATAAATTTTTTGCATGTATTTAATCTCAGGTCTTTATGTGACCATGGGATTCTGCCCTTTATAATTTTTTCCCTTTTTCCACTTCAAAAATGATTGGACAGGTGCTGTAAAATTGGTTTCCTCTATATGGATCTGAGCTGATATCCTAAAACAGAAAATGAGAGGTGAAGGGAGATATGTCAGTGTTATTGCTTCGATACCATTGACATATCTGAAAGTCTTTCAGACTTTCTGAGGAAAAATTGATTAATCAAATGGTTATTTTTACCATAGCGTGATTTTTGTGTTAGGGCATTATTCAGAGTAGAACTTATGAGATGAAATTTGAAGACTAAATATTTTAAAATCAAATCGAAGAGCTGGATGATTCTATTTGTTCTGTTCCACTTATGAAATTTTATTAATTGTGAGCCAGACCTGGTTTTGTCCCCCTGTTATCAGTGCGTTGACACACACCTTGAGCTGCACTAAGTCCAGGTGTAAAGTTCTGTGCTGCACTCCTGCAAGGCTCAGCAGAGAAATGTCTGCACAGCAGCACTAGGACATCTCTGTGCATTCTGTGCCTGCTTCTTCCAGCCTGTAGAAAGGTTAATACATGTAATATAAAGATTAATGCCCCAGTAAATTATGTCCTTTGTGAAACTTTTTAAGGAAGCTTAACAGGGAGATTAGTTTAATTTCACAAAGATCCTGCGAGAGAGATGAATCTCAGAGGTCCTTCTCCTCTGCTTAGCTGAGAGAGGCTAACTCTGGGGTTGAAGTCCTGCTGGGCAGGGTAAGAATTGCAGCTGCTGCCTGACTAGCTCACCCAGCCGGAAACCCACGGGCTTAGCCTGGCGGTGAAAGGCTTGTGTTCTGCTCACACCTTCAGCTCCTGAACCTCAGCCTGCAGCATCTGCACTGCAGAGATTGATGCCAAGCCTTGCTCTGTGTTGGTATATTTGACTGGTGACAAGCACGTTCAGAGTGTGATAGTCTTTTATTTCCACGGCACTTCCTTTTTGTAGGTCTGTTGTCCTTTGTAATTGCCTTTTGTTCTGCTAAGTAGAGTGCCTGTTGTTGCCAATCTACGTGTCGACTAAACCGACGTACTATTGCACTGTCTGTAATAGACATTCTTTTGACTCCTCTGCTGCCTTCTCTCCCCTATAACTGTATTCTTTGTGTATATTAATATTTTTCTAGATTAATCAAGCAGTTACACTTTGCTCTGCTGCTGTTTGAGGGAAGGCTTTTGATGTCAATAAGCTTCGTGTATGAATTATTTAAGACAATTTCACTTGTGTACTTTACCAGCATGGTTTGTAATGGTGCTGCCTTTAACAGGGGTCTCACTTTTGCTACCTGAGTTGGTTTTGCTGTGCTTTAATCAATGCAAACTGAGCAATAAAGGCAAAATGTCATTTCCTATTTCAAAGGAAGTCCTTAATACAATGTGAATCTTCTAGCTATTAAGAACATCTGAACTCCTAGTTTTGTTTTTTCTTAAGTAATCAGATAAAACAGATTTGGCTTCAACTTAATTTTTTCTGGGAATAATATTTGCAAAGCAGTATAAATAGTGCCTATGAGATGAATTTTCCCCTGTGAGAAAATGAAAGTCTCCCTTTTAGGGGGATATTTTCAAACTGAATTTATAGTCTGCTTGTAAATATTTTAAATATGAAAAGCAACAGTTAGGAATGTAACTCCACCATGAATCTAGAGTAGGCTGCTCCCTCTGTGAGGCATCCTGAAAATGTTTTTAGGGGTTTTTTCTTTATTTTTTTTTCAACATTATGTTCAGCTTCATATTTTTCCCTAGACATGTGTGTTCTTGTCAACAAAGCAAAGAAATTTTTAATAAATAGGAAAGAATCATAGTGCAATCAGAAGACTGAGAGGATTCTCAAGGAAAGTATAAAATGCTAAGGAAAAAACTCCTTAAAAAGATGAACATGGTGGAAACAAGGAACATGAAGACACATATCCACAATGGACTTGTGTCAAAGTCTGCTGTGAGCTTATTGTGGCTAAGAAAAAATGAATGACTTTCAAATATTCTCTTCTTCCTGTGAAATGACTTACAGTCAGCCTGCTGAAAGACCATGGCTTATGACTTAACCTTAGCTGAGATTGGGAATAGCTCAGGGGTTTTTTTTCTATATGCATTTCAAGGAGTTGGGGATCAGACTAAAGGAGACTGTGTAATGTGGGACAAAACCTTTTAATTCAGTGGAAGTGTTATGTCCCAATTTAATTGAATCAACATTTACATGGAAATATGTGTATTGCATTATTCACTCAGACTGTACTAATAAGCATCTGTGTAGACTTTGGAATGTTAATTTTAAAAGCCAAGCACATGGAACTCAGGGTATTGATATTAAGATATGTCATACTGGCATTCAGTCTGGGCTGTCTACCTTAAATATGGTGCTGCTGTGCTTACTGCAGTATTTCACATCAAACCTATGTGCAGTTGCCACAGCAGAGCTCTGTGGCTCCTGCATTTGTTCTGGAAAGAAAAAAGAGTAGAGAAGAAAAAGGATAGAAATAGAAGAGGCAGAGTGAGCTGTCAGTGACTGTGGTCTAGTTTGTCATCTTCTTTTCAGCGCCTCCTATTTTAGATCACAATTTTACCAAGACTAAAATTGCACCCAGTAATGAAGCCCAACTAAAATGTGACTCGGCTTCTGACTGATTTACACCTGCAGTTCAATACTGTTTAATTAGGAGCAAAAGTATCTGCAACTGCACCTGTGTGTGAATTAGAGTTGCAGGTCTGTGTTTGCCTGCAGAAGAGGAGAAAAACTGGTGAATTGACAGCGTTTTAGCTCTGGGTATATACACTGATGGTATCTGGAGGATGTTTGAATTGCTTTTCCTGGTTCTCAAAGCAAAATATTTTACGTTTATGAGCTTTGTGTGCTTCAAACTGGATTAAGATGCTGAATGGATACCTGTCCTTTAGATAATTTGAACAACACTTTCACTGTTTTGTGTACAGCAGGATATGTAGAAATGCCTTGTCTCCAGCTATGAGGAGGTTCCCCTTTAAACACCTTCAGTTTGCACAAGCATAAAATCCAGATCATTTACCAAAGATCAGACCATCTCCTATCTGGTCTTAGCCTCTTAAAGTCCTTTAGCTTTTCTGTCTGTTTTAGCTCTTCCAAAGTACTGAGATGTCTTTTTGAGATGATATGTGGATCATTCCCAAAGTCTCTTACTGACACAGAGTATCCTCGAGCTACAGTATTAGCAGTAAAGTGAGAAACAGCTCTGCCACGGACACTAGAATGAAAATGTTTAACTACCTGAATAGCTTTGATGGTCACAAAGTTAAATCCTAATATAATTCTCAATTCCTTAAAATCAATGTTTTGCTCATCAATGGTTATGATGGGAAAAATCAAACAAACATAACTAATTTTATTGTAAATAATAAAGTGAACTAAGTATTCTTGTTTTAACTGCAGAAATAAACCCCAGTTTAGCAATCCACTGGTCCTTGAGATTACTTTCTAATAACCTGGTTTCACTGACCATCTCTGCCTATTTCCACCAGAGAAACACAGTTTGATGTGATTGAAAGTCTCCAATATGACAATTTTGAAAAACAAATGGTTTGGAAAACAAATGGAAAATGTACAAATACTATGCAGGTCAAAATGTGTAACTGCAGAGGTTGTTTCTCTTGACTTTTGAGTCAGTGTGTCTCAGTGACTGACATGGCAAACGTGCATTCTGTGGTGGCACTGGCTGTGCACTCCTCAATGCACTCTACAGGAATTTTTCATTTCATGCATCATTTAGAATTTGCTGCAATGATTATGAGAAGTCTCTCTCTGTGTGCATATATAAATATATATATTTTTTAAGAGGAAGAAAACGTGCTTTGTCAGCCTTCTCTAAGCTGTGAGACTTTTCCTGTGTGTAAAATTTGATGGCATAAATTGCAAGTTTCTATGTGCACTTATCTCTGGAGGAGATGGGAAAGAACACTAAAATAGTTGATGAAATTTAGGCTTTTAATTATGGGATATATTAGATCACTTCAGTAACATCCCATCTGCTGCCCAACTGCATCCAGAATTAATTCAGACTTGAAAATGGAGAAGGCTTGAGAGAATTGAGATCTTGAGGACTGACACTGTTAACAAGGGTCTCTCCCTACTTCTAGGGCTTTATAATTGGTTCCCTTTCCAGAAAGACTTAACTGGACAATGCTTTGCCATTAATGTTTCAGAGAAGATAGATGGTGGGCTCTTTCTGATTATCCTTTAGTTTGTTTATTAAATCACTTGTTTGCTTGTTTTCTGTTCAAATTATGAGAAACTGTCTCTTTGATCTGTCGTTTGTTGTGGTGTTTCTGTAATTCTTTAGACATGTTGGTAAATTGCAGAGGATTTTATCTCTCATCATCTGTGAATCTGGAAGCAAATAAAATGGATTTCTATACTTGTAGGCAGGTTCCTCCCCTGGAATATAATTAATATGGGGAAAAAAATGACAAAATTTGTAGGTATGGATATGCACTCATTTAGTTAGAATGCTGATTGAAAGAGCACAGGGTTTGTTTGCATTTGTTCTTTCAAAATTTAACAAAATCATAAAATTTTTGTTGCATGCTTAAATCCATTGCAGTTTTTACCATGTATTAAAATGAGCCACTTGTATAAGTAAAAATAGTCCTTCATATTGACAAATGCAAAAATAAGAATTCTTAAGGTGCAAACTGGTTCTTGCCATGAAACCCAGATGTTTTTCAAGTTGGCCAATGCAAATACCTCTCAGTAAACAAGAAGATATTGATACAGGCATGACTATAGGGGTGAAGTTAAACCGAACCAATGATGTCTTTTGACTTCATGTTCCTCTTGAAGTTTGTTATGGGAGCCATAAGGGAAGAATAAGGCCACATTAGCTTCTCTTCTTGGTATAATAAATGCTAAAGCTGCCTGTTCAAATTTTTTTTTTGAGGAAAACACCCTCAGCTGGTGTAGTAATTATTCACTTATTCCATCCATTTACTGATTTATACATGATGAAGGGTCTTCTCAGAACTCTGTGGCCATCTGCTTCATTCTCTGATCCTGCACTCACCCTCTGTCAGGGGACTTTTAATCCAGTATCTCCCTTTTTTCTGCCTTTTTTCGACTGGTTTGAAATGCCTTCACCCTCGTGGCTGCCCCTGGCTTTGAGTGCTCTCTGGGAATGCAGCCTTCAGAACAAGTTTGCTGTAATTTACTACATGAACTGCTCTTTCATGCTCAACATTTCTTCTTATCTGGCTGATAGACTTGATGGCCTATCAGTAAGACTGGAGAGAAGCTGACCTGGGCAGAGGTGACAGACCTGAGAGGTGAAGGTGCAAATCTGCCTTGAAGATGTCTTGTTCTTGTCTGATCTGCTTTAGCTCAACCCCTCTGACACTGTGTGAGTTGAAATACAGCCCCTCCCCGGCCCCAGAAGGGACACTGGAGCTACAGATTGACAACATGCAGGGGCATTATGTAATTTCTTTCTTAGTGTACTGCTCTAGGAGAAAGAAACCAAGATAATGACATTCACCCATGCTTCCTGTGTTTGGCTACCTCTCTCTCTTTTTTTTCTGTCATTTCTTCATGCCAAGAAAAAGAAAAAAAAGAGAGATGATTGAATATTCCAGTTTCCCTTTTATTCTACTTAGAAAAAATATTGGCTGTATGCAGCAAAAGGCTTTGATCAGACAAATAGACAATGAAAATTCTGCAGGCATCTGGAAACCCCACCTTGAAACAGGGACACCACAGCACACAGAATCACTATCTTCATCAAAGCCTTCTTTCTAGTCAAACTATGAAGGGAGTACACAGCTATAAGCACAGCTTTTCTGTGGGCAAACAAGTTTCTTTTTACCAGAAACATATAACCCCATGCTTTCTCATCCCAAGATATTCTATTTTAGTTCAGTTTTAATAGGACAGAAAAGATGTATGGACAACACCTTCTAGTCATATATACTTCATTAGGGCTTTTGCTGAAAGACAAAAATAACTTGTTTAATACATTTTATTCTCAAAAGAAAGTGTACTGTAATCAATATCTCAGATGTTTCAAACTTAGAAGAGCTATGGGTCTTGTTTAGAAAACATGAGGCAGTATTGGAGAAATTAAATTAAATTGCTGAGTGATTTGGCTTTTTTATAATGGCAGCAGAACAACTCAGGCTTTAAAAGGCTCTATAAAGAGTGCTATGTTTTTCCAGCACAATTATAATTAAGGTTGATGGATTGCTAGGAAGGCAAAGAATAGCGAATTTTCTGCATAATTTTTAGAGTTTGGATAGAAACTGGAAAACACTAAAACACCTACAGGTGGATGAACCAGGCCAGGCAGCACAAAAACAACTCTTAACTGTTCCCACGAAACAAGCACTTCTTGGCCTTTGGAAAAAAAAAAAATAATCCTCTAAGAATTTTATGTTACTCTTATCTGAACTTCAGATGGAGCTATTTATTTGCTTTAGCACACCTGTGATCTCTGGTGCTCTCACCTGCTTGGGTGGGCTGTGTGTGAAGTTGTGCCTGTCTCAGCACTTGTACTGGCAAGTGAAATCTCTGGAGTTGTTATCCCAGCAGTGCTGGAGAAATATGGCTTTGGAAAGTTGGCAGTGTAACATTGCTGATGCTCATTACTGTGTTTTTACTGCAAATTTCCCTGTCGGGTAATTCTCCAGTGAGATCCCTCTGTTGTTCAGTTATGAAGGAAAATAAAAAGAATGTATTCCAAAATGTTGTCTAAATATAAAGGTCAGTTTTTATAGGTGCCCCAAATTTCCTCAATGGATTTAGGTCCATTCCATAGGACTCTGGTATTTGGTTTTCTAAAACTGCTGCAGATGTGCATGTGTTTCCTACATGAGATTCAGTTTGGGGTTGTATTTGTTTGGAACAAAACTACTTCTGCCTGTGTATTTTAGCTGTGTATGTTTTAAAGCATTTCCCTCCAATTTCTGATGAGTCCCCAGGAGCAAATAGACTGGCATTTGTGATATTTGGCACATCTTGGAAGTTCTGCATTTCCCCAGACAATTTTCAGGTTATTGTGAGGCAACTTGTGTTAGCCACATATTTATGGCCAGGGTTACCCTTGAAGAATGGGGGTAAAATACCTTTTTCTCTTTGTAAAAAGTGTCCTTTCTTTTTTTTCCCCTCTTTATTTTTTCAGTAGTAAAAAATGGCATTTTATAAGGTTTTAGAGTTAGATTTGTTGAAGAATGGTTGAGAAAGAAGGGGCATGGCTCCCTGGATGATTTGATACAAAGCAGTAAAGTTTAGATATTGATGACCAT
>JAWWMO010000155.1:14762572-14869199 GCA_035047845.1 Dendrocincla fuliginosa | reverse complement strand
GACGAAGAAAAACAAAGGAAAGAAACCTATTTTCCTATTTTCTAAATTTCTAACACTTTAAGGTTAGTTGTGTGTTTCTCCTTCAGGGTTACCATGGTAGTGAGTCATGTTAAGGCCTAGCAAGGCAGATAGTGCATTAGGCTAAAATCATTTATCCTTTTCATCTGCAAAATGCATGGCCAGGAGATGAATGACATCATTTGGGGCACTCACTCCTCTGACAGGCTGCTGTAACCTCAGCCCCAAGAGTTCACATTGAAACATGGGTACGAGTCTTGCAGGCCTACATTTTACTGCTAAAAGAGGCTGTCTTTCAAAATACATCTAAAATTACAAATGCATTGCTGGAATCAGTAGTAAAACTCAGGAACAGCAACAGTAAAAGCCCCAGCTCTACCCTATCTGCTCCAAAAGAAATGGAGAGGGGAGAATGTGCAGGCTGAGGAAGCTGAATGATTTCTTTCTTTAATGGTTCTGCAAGTGTTAGTTACTTCAATGCCTCATTAGCTCTGCCAGGCAGGGCTCTCCCAGCTGCACAGGCTGCTCCTGCTAACTCTGATTCTCATTAAGTTGCCCTGTTGTGGTGTTGGGCTCGGGTGTCTCTGCTCAGCTTTCTCTGACCCACTTAGAGTTCTGAGTGAAGTTACTGATCTGCCAAAGAGAACCACAACCCCACACTCCTGTGAGGAACAGCCTCCAGAACACTTCAAATTGCTTTTTTGGTGTTCCCCCTTTGTGCTTCCAAGCTTCATTTGCCTCTGCATCAGGCAAGTGCTTGCTTGTCTGTCCTGGTCTCAAAGACCTTCAGAAGATACCTACAACAAATTTATAGCTCCAGATAGGCATTACTCTTCCAGTTTTGTCTTCCTCTTTGAATACAACTCTTAATTTAACTAAACCTGTACATACATCATCAATCCTGACCATCATTTAGTATCAAATTAGTGTGTATAATGTGGTTCTTCTATTACTGCGCCCCCACCCCCCCCAGGAAAAAAAAAAAATCAGTAATTCTTGTTTTAATTTCACTCTCAAACTGTGAGGTTTGTAGATTCGTAATGGCTGGGGTTCTTTATTTAATTGTTGAAAAACTAACTGCTTTTTGGTACATTCCTCTTTAGCAGAAGTGGAAAAATATTATTTTTGGTCTCCTTCCTAGCTTTGTTTATTTGTGGCATATGCAGTTAATGTGTATTTCTAATGCCTCTTATGCAGTAAGTAGATTACCTAATGCAGCTATTTAATTTCCAATATCTCACATTTTCTTAGGATCATCAACATATTTTTACATTAATTATTTAACTTCCATTTCCAATCCTTTCAGTCAGGCACACTTCTGCCTACTCAGGGCACAATTAGTCACTGCATTATTATAGAATTAAACCAGTTTAAGTGAATAAAAAGTAATTTGCACATTTTGAACACAGCTACATTTTGTTCTGAATATTTTTAGCCTGAAGATTGGCTTTCGATTTCACATTAGGACATTTTCATGTTTCAAAATGGGATAGGCTAAGGCTTATGCTGTTGTTTTCTTATTTTAGATCCTGAATTGCTTTTAAATATTATACTTGCACTTCACTATTAATCCTCTTCTCATCCACCAATAGCAAAAAGAAAACAGAGTAAATAAACAAATTCTGAAGTAATGCTAGTGGATGTAATATGTCGATTAATACACAGAAATGCAGTCTACTGCCTTGGTTCATGCTGGAAGCACAGAATGCATTGCTAATGCTCTATTCTCCAAATGCTGATTCATACTTGCTCAGTGTCACAATGGGTGGCCCTACAGCCACCTCTTACTCAAATAATATTTTTTCCAAAATCATGTTTATGGATCTTTGATTCAATAATTGGTTGCACTCATAGTTTTGGAAAGAATTGGGTATCACAGGTCGAGAGGATGGAAGACTTAAGCTCTGTCTTTGAGACACAGTTAAGGTTTTATTCCATGTTCTTGTGTCCTACTTCTGTAATGCGAATCATAACAGAGGGTAAATTTGTAAAAAGTAGAACATCTGCCTTGTTGTACCTTGAAAATGAAAAATAGAATACAGTTGTACTATTTTCTGAGCATGTTTCAGAGTAGGAGACAGTAAAGACACATTAAAGAAAATCAACAGCCAAGAAAACTGTCTGAAGCTTGGGGAAGAGCACTGCCTCATCAGGAGATGGGTCAACTCTCCTTTTCAACTTTTAAGGGATTGTCAAATTAAAAGGGGTTGCTTTCATGACCCTTGTTCATCTTTCTTATCTGCATTTCTTTTTCTCTTTTGCAAAGCAAGCTTTGACTCTTTTGGAATATCAACCTTGATTGTGCAGCAAGAGGTACTTTTCTCCTCCCTAATTAAGTATTAGGTTTGTATTTGGATCAAAAATATTAATAATGAGCTACATGTATTACAGGTTCTTCAATGTGCTGCTTAGAAAGAAAGTCATGTTTATAATAAAATTTTCCTAAATATAAGAATGTAAGGAAGTTTGATAAGTGATGTGAAAGAAAGTTACCTTAAGACACATGAAGTGAAGCTTTTCCTTTTTATTCACAGATTATTGATTCTTGCTTTGGGTAATGTCAGAAAGAAATATTTCTATCATTGGATGAAGTTTAAATATATTTCCAACTTCTTATGTTTAAATTATCAATAGCAATATTGATGCTTTCACAAATACATATGTCTCAAGTTGTTCCTGTGGCCTCATGCAAATGGTAAGCCTTCCTTCATGAAGACGTATTCCTTTTATTAATGCAGTCCCAGAGAGCTGCTGTTTGGCTTTCCATCCACCTTCTTTCACAAGGAGAGTCAGTGAAACTTCTGTCAGTATCTCTGTCATATTTCTTTAAAGTTTCCTAAGAGTCAGCAAACAGCAGATAACAAATGGCAGTGAAGTGTCTCTGGTGAGGCCTCCAGCCCTTTGTGGGTTTCAGATGCCCCATGAATTCAGTGAGAGGAACATGGAGGTACCAGTGCTCTGAAGGAAGGTTGGCATTAAAGCAGCACCATTTGTGCCACCAGTGCAGGAAGTCTGGGCACCAGTTTCATTCCCAGAATCTCATTTAATGGTGTGACTGCTTTTGCAGAGAGGATGGCTCTGACTTCCCTTCTTGTTGCAGAATTTGCTTGCTTCTTTTGAAATTTAAAATTGTTCAGTCTTAACTAGCAAAAACTTGACCTTGGAAAACTTTACTAACAGAGTCTCAATCGTTAAAGCAGAGCTGTTTGTGTGTATAATTATACTTCATATGAGTACAAATATGCAAGACTGACCTTTAAAACATGCTCTCTGGATTATCATAACTTAAGAGAAGAAGTGTTTTTTTCTCTTTTAATTTAGGTGGTAAATCTAGCAAGTAATTTACTGTATGAATGATTTGCTTTTCCTTTTCTGAAAAAAACAAAACTCAATAATTGACTTAATATGAAAATATATTATTCTGAGTATAAAGTATGTCTTTTCTCATGAAAAATTTAGCAAGGCAGTTTAATGTGGTAAAAGCACTCCCTGTGTATCAGCAGCACCCACATTATAACCCAGCAGACTGAAACAGCTCTATCCATTGACTCAGTGGGCTGTGAAATACCTTCTCTCCATCAACCTTGACGCGCTAGACCTCAGTCCAGTGGATCCTCAGTGGATTGAAGCTCCCATGATGAGTTACAAAGCGAATGATACTCTAATAAGACCTTTTATAAGCCCTGACATGACAGATTTAGAGTACCAAAAAATTGAATGAAGTCTCATTTTTCAGGGTTCTTCAGTTTAATGTATATTTGATAGTTAAAGTAGTTATATTTAGGAGTCATTTCAATGCTGTCCAAGCTTCATGTGAAATTTTCAGTAGACATTTGGGGTGCAGACATTCCTATTGCTCACTGCCAGTGGCTAATGCAGATTTTACATGCTGCACCCTTCTGTCAGTCGTTGCTGTCTCTCACAGAATGGATTGCATTCACACTATTCACACTTCAGTGTGTACTTGTCTTAATTAAAACTGCCAGGTGGGATGGTTTCAATGGTTGACCTTGAACTGTACGGAAGTAGGGGACAATGTGTGTGCCACCCTTTTCTTCTGAGCCCTGGCACAGACCTCTGCTTCTGTAGAAGACTTCTCTACGTGCCCCAGAAATAAAAAGCCAAATGTGTGATGACTTTTGAAAATATTAGCTTTGCATTTATTCTTACTCTTAACTTGATTCAATTGTATCTTAGCTTCCCTTCTGCCTTTTTCTTCTCTGGCTGCAGTGTTAGCCTGGCTTAGGGTAGAAATGTGTATGCAAATAATGCAGCAAATTGTGCTTGATGCACAGCACGTTTTCCTGTGGATCCCAGACATTTCTTAACCGAATACAGCACAGCATTGCTTCACTTTCTTGCTGGAGAGATTAATCCTTGCCCTCTCCCTTTACAGTTGCCATCACTCTGTGTCATTCTCAGACACCTCACTACAGTGGACTTAGACCCTGTAACAGTGCCTTACTTCAAGGAATTGCTGGCAGCAGGGAAGAGCCTGCTGCTCCTGGATAGTCTGTGCAAGAAAGCTGTCAGGCACTCCAGAGAGTCTTCATGTTACTTCTTTTAAAGGTCTCTAGTTGACTTAGATGTTTTCCAGGATCATGAGTTATGAAGGTGTTGCCAAAGGCTTTTATTGATAAACATTTCCCATGGCTCTGGCTATCTTTGTTATTCCTTGTTGTTGCTTCATTCCTATTTGAAAGAGTATGGAGAATTACTGCTAGAAAGCTTTTCAGTTCTTTCTGCCTTCCTGATAGGGTGGATGATATCTACTGTAATATAAAATTCATACAAAGAATTTCATTTGAAAGCCAGGAAGTCCCTGAAGATGTCAAGTCTTTCAAATAACAGATTTTCACATTTCAGCTCCAGAATTGCAGGTTACGGAGTGGTAGGTTAGAAAAGATTGTGCTTTTAATTTGGATGAGTCACTCTCTGCTGCACTGTGGTTTTTGCCAGGCATTCAAAAGACATGTAAAGCTGTCAGCATATGTAAGTGCAGAAGTTCACTTGGGTTTGCTTGTTATCACCTTCAGTCACTTGCCCTCCTCTGGGTCTCATCACAATGGGACTGTCTATTAGGATCACACTGACAAAGCCACTTGACCAGTTCTCCCCAAAAGGAGCTGCTGGGGCAGAGAACCCTCTCCGGAGTCTGTTTCTCTGCTACTCTGAATTTTGAAATCAAGCATAGAACCTGTATTACATCTTTCTGTGCACCTGAGACAGTATCAAGGCACCTCAACGTGCTTCTGTGCTGCTCCTCCACATGCTGGCCCAGCTTGTAGGAGAGCCTGTTGCCAGCCACGGTGGCCAAGGACCAGGAGTGATCTAGAGCTGTGGAGCTCATCTGAGCCCTGGAAACATGCAATAGGAGAAGTCCATCTCCACACAGTCTCACCCCTTTCTTTATGTATTTATAAGGAATAATACATATTTTTCAACAATGATATGGATCCCAAAGGCAAAACCTTTTTAATCCAGATCTGACCATGATGTGGAATACTGCAGGAACTGGCCGAGCTGCATGTTTTTGTGTCAGTGGATACAACAGGAGAGTGGCTGTTTGGACATAACCCTGCTTCTAACCTTCTACCCTGGGGGATAATCATTTATAATTAAGTCAATGAAGAAAAGATATCTCACTAGTTCCTTGTCAGTAAACAAGTTAGAGAACTTTTCAAAAACATACCATGATTAGGGTGATTTTGCTGTGAGCTAAGTTTATCTATACATAGTTAAAAAGTTATACAAAACTTCCCAAGACAGACCAGATAAGTATCTCTGAAGAGAGATGAGTCCCGATTACTAATTTCTCCACAGCATGTCCATACCCATGGTAGCTACAGCTTTATAAAATGAAAAGTAGCTGATAAAGAGGCAGCATGCAGTGGAGATTGGAGATTATTTTAGTAATTTAAAATTTATAATGTCTTAAATTTTATCTGCTATAAATGAATGAATCCAACCATGGTACATTGAAGTATTAATAAGCTTTCAATTAAACTTTGCCACAGTGTTCTTCATTATTCTTTTCACTACCAGGTAGAAGGAACCCCTTTTATAACAGGGCTATAAGTGTTGGACCCCAATTGCCATGTTAGAATGTAATGACAATATAATGCACATTCTGCCCAATATCTGTAATTAAGTATTTGTGTGGGGCTTGATGGTGGGTCCTCTAGTGTTATACAGCTTTAAGTCTATCTTTATATAAAGCTTATTTCTTAGCATTCATATTATCCTAACACTAATTTGTATTTAATATAACTGTGTCTATTTTGATTATATTTTATAATAAGGTGCAGCAGGATTAGTTATCAGATGATTCTTAATTTGCATAATGAGCTAATTGAATCTTCTGAATTTGGAAGCAATCATCCCAGAACCTTGTGGTTTGTTTTTTTTTTTTTTTTTAAATACATAGTCCCAAGTACCAGGAACCACGGAAAGGGAAATATTTCCGGGAATGTAGAGTAGTTCAAACCAGTATCACCTTCTTCCATAGGTTCACATTAGTTGTGAAAGAAATCAAGTGTTTGATAGATGGTATACATGGTAAGAAATTGCAGAATATTCGTTTTCAGTTAATCATCAGAGTTGCCCTTTCCCGAACCCTTGCTTTAAGCAGTGTCCCTAATTCCATGTCTGTTTTCATTACATTTTATATACATATATTTATATACACATAGGGATGTATATATGCATGTATTACTTAGTACATATGTTTGTGTATATTAATTTATATGCATATCACATATATTGTATGTTTACATTAAATTTCTCAATGTGTATCATTAGCAACACTGGGAATTCTTATGCTGAGTGATTTTCTGTTGTATAATAGTTGGATTTTATACCCTGTGAATTTTCCACCTCTGTCCCTCAAGTCTGGGCAATACTTTCACTCAGCTCACTTGTTAATTACAGGTACCATCTTCTTCCTGGAGTAATTTATACAGGCTGGCAGGCATTCTAATACCAGTATATCCTCACAGCTGCTGAATCTAAATCCCCTGCAAACAGCAGTGGTGACCACAAGTAAACCTGTCTAATGTATGTGCATCGTTGGCTACATGAAATATTAACATAAGAAAAATATTCATTTAAAATTTATTATATTTGCAGATTTCACTTTTAAATGACCACTCTACCTTAAGGTCAGGTGCTGGAAGAATCTAACTCAATCTCCAATGTTCCCTGTTTATTTGGGTTTGACATTTTTAATTTTCTTTTGGCCTTATTATCTTTTAGGAGCATAAAATACGTAATATAAAATATATTTATATACACATATCTAATAAACTTATTCATATTATAAAATATATTCATGTGTATATTTATACACAGAAAGTTAAGCTTCTTGGACATCCTTACTATTGAGTGGAGGGCACTTCAGCCTCTTATCACTTTGAATTGTGCTCCATGTAGTCAGTACTGATGTTTCATGTGCAGTGTTGGGGACAGTGTGACGACATAAACCTCAACATTTTAAGGTCCACATAAATGAACACACCTCACTGCCAATGCATAAAATGCTTGAAAAGTGCTACATCTACAGTGGCTGCTATAAATTTGTGTTTTAGCTGGGTGATTGAAGTATACTTCTAAACAGCAAAGTATTAACAAAATGAGACAATACAGTTCCTCTATTACATGCAGTCTTTCAGCTACTCATATTGTGTTGAGGTTCATCTGTCCTAATGGGTACAGGCAGCACTATTCCTGTGAATACTCCTCTTGCTGATCTCAGGGACTCAGATCAATGATTTCTACAGCAGAAAATCACTGACTGTTTAGGGAGGAATCAGACCTCACTGCTATTCCCCCTGTGTTGCTGCCTAAAGTGTCCTTGGCAGGCTCTGTGCATGTATTAGGATGGGCAAAGGGCCTTTTCTCCCGACTCATGTCTGGCAGTCTGGCAGACTTTTAAGTTTTCACTGAAATATTGTCTCTCTTACACTGTTGAATCTCTAAGTCACTGATCTAACCTGAGGGAACCAAATTTCTGCTAAGCAGTGAAAAATCATGGCTAGGAAATGATCCCGTCTCAAAAATCAAATCCCTGATGGTGCAAGGTGAATTCAAAAGATATAGTCTCCTGTTTAGGGCAGTGCATTAGGGTTTGGAAAACTTGAGTTTCACTGGTCAGCTCTGGGATCCTTTGAAAGTGACTTTGGGTCAGACCCTTAAATGCATGTGAGTGTATTTTTTGCCAATACTGCAAAGTTTATGCATTCAAGATGCAGATTCTTGGATTCACCTAGGGGGTTTATTTTGCTTGGTTGTTTATGTTCTTGTTGTTTAGTAAATCAGAATAATAGGAGGCTATTCTGCCAGAAATAATTCTGCTTCTACCATTGGTGAGGTTTTATGACCACAAGTATGTTCAAATAGGATAGATCAACAGAGAAAATCCATCAGTCTGGGGAGGATGCATATGCAAATAGCTGTTAGATGGTGCCTTTTCGGGCTGAAAGCACAACAAACTTCTAGCAGCCAAATTTGATAGGTTTTCTCTGCTTTAAATATGTACAAGACCAAAAAAAAGTTGTTTGCATTAAGACTCCTTATGTTCAGTTTTATTTAAAAATAGAGAATATTTGAAGCAACAAACCTCTAAAGAGTGTTGTGTGTTGCTAAGTATGTGTGTTTTGCAAAGTTACAGTTTTACGAGAAAAGGGACTGGAGAGGCAGTTTAAAAATGTAGGAATGTCCTTCAGATATGTGTGGTGTTGCTTTCTGGAAATTGGCTGTAATCAGAAATGGGTTTGCCATTTTTGAGGGTTTTGGGGTTCTGTCTGTCAGATCAACTGTGTTCAGAACATCTCATACAAGTGTGTAGATTAGGCACCTTGACCAGGTTTCTCTGTTGAATGACAGGGAGCAAAACCATCTGTAATTATTTTGCTCAATTTCTTTACTCTCTCTAATTTAGAAGGCAGGATGCAGTTGATGTGAATGTTTCAAGATTTCCAACTGGGAAGAAGATGGCCTTGACATTTTTTAAGAGGTCTCTGGGACAGTGGATTGCTCCCAAAACAACACAATGCTAGAAGAGGTTTCTAAAGTTTAAATAAACATCTAACCTGAAGAGTTTATTATTGTCACTGAAGTTACAAACTTCCCTGTGTTCACTAGTGTTTTGTAGCTGTTAGTGTTTAGTCATTCAATGTTCAAATTAAGGATTTTTTGTCACAGCAGAAGCTTGTGGTCTGGGAACACGGTCCAGAGGAAGCAGAGCATGACTAAAACTCTGGCAGACAGATTATTGGCTGGTGGTTTCAGGAGGAAGTCTCTAAACTAAGAACCCTCAATACAGACAGCCTGTACATGACTGAGGCTGGAACAGTGAAAGCTTCTGCACCCCAGCTGGTGGCAGGAGTTAGAGCCTCAGAGTTACAGCTCTGGTTGTTTCCTTACTCAGACTGTGGATTTCTGATCCTGAGACATGGCAGCTGAAATAAATCCTAGAATACACAATCAGCTCACGATTGCATGCCTGCTGGATACCTGAATCACATCTGCAGGAATCAACTGATTGGTGATGGATAGTTGTATGTGCTCTCTGTGGGATCTAAAACACAGTGCCCTCAAATGACCTGCTTGAATCCCCTCCAAATCAGGGAGTAGAGTATTGGCCACGTCAGCATTTGCCTGCTGACTTGTAGTGACTTTTGAAGTGATGCTGAAAATAGTTCTGCCTCACTCACAAAAGAAGTGGAGGCCTGGAGAAATTCTTTCATGTCTGGTGTCTTGACTTACTGAGAAGGCATTTGAGAGAACAGTGAGTGAAGGGCAGAAATTTTTGGCCAAGCCAGTGCTATGGAGCCATCAGGTTTCTGATATACTGTATAAAATCATGTTTTAGCAATTTGCACAGATATTTCATTTATTACTGTAGGGGTAGGGAGTGAAATGCAATGATGTGAAATGACTGCTACGTTTCAGGGCCGAACAGTAGATAATTTGCTTGTCCTTTTAGCAGTTTTGAAACACTCCAAAAAGAGGTTTTTTACTGTAGCTGACATGGGGCAGCACATGGTGAAGGTTCTCCTTAGGCTTTGATATACAACCAAGTTATAGTGATCAAAAAGAAGGCCGTGAATCTGCTGTCTTAATTAACCATGAGCTTGCTGTCAGTCTGCAGGAGTTATAGCAACTGTGCTTTAGCCTCACCTTTGTAAAGGTTAAGCCTCTTCTCCTTTCCTTGCATTCCATGTGTTCAGGGAAGGTGGACCATGGACAATGTTGGCCAGAGTATATCGACTCTGTGCCCATTTACTTTGTAAGAAGTTCGCTGTTAGTGCCGGCACAAACCAGAAAGGAAAATATATTTCAGCTTCATACTCATAAAACATTGCTGTTGACCTCCTAGTCTCACATGTAAGAAATCAATGCTGGGTTCATTTATTTGGAAATGCTTGTGTTTTGCCGTTTCCTGTAATCACTATGAAAGTTTTATGTCAAGAGAAGGTGGTGCTGTGCTTGTAATTGAATTCCTGGTGAATTATTTAATTCAAAATATTTTAGAGTTAAGCAGTCCATAAACTATAAGCATGTCTTTCAAACTGATCTTTCAAAACAGAACCGATCATGTCTGTAGAATGCAGCACTTTCATGCTGCAATACAAATCTGTCAAGTAATGGCACAACTACTTGGACAAATGCAGCTTTCCAGACATGCTGAAGAGCTAATGCACAGGGAATTAAATAACAAATTTAGACAGAAAGCAATTATTAGTAATAGACCCTTTTGATGTTTTGTGATTTTAGTAAAATTGTGAGTCTGCGTAATTAAGAAGAGATTTGCAAAGATATGAAATAACCAGAATAAATTAGGTGAGGAAACAAAAATGAAAAAGCAACAGTCTTGGTTTAAATAATATCCTTGCTCATAGCTTGGGCAATTTACTGAGGTAAATTATGTGATAAACACATTATACTGACTTCTTATGTACTAGAAATTTTTCTTCTGGGATTTGCTAAATGTTTGTGTATTCCTGTCCTGCAGCAAACAGGAATATTTAAGAATATGGCGCAGCACTGACATCTTTCCAGTTACAACTATTTATCATTTATATTGCAGCAACATCTATTGCCTGCCCACTGATACAGATGCAGGGAACCTTTCAAGTCTAGTCTCTAACTAAAATATAGACTGAAGAGAACCTCCCGTTTTATGAAATTTGAAATGTTTTTTTGGCAAATGAGATTTTGCAACAACTTATTTAGGTTTATCACCAGCTTTCTTTGGAAAACTAACCATGTTGTTTTCAACTTGCAAGAAAGACATAGTCAGCCCCTGCTGTGACAGATTGGCTCCAAAAGGTTGTTCTTGGGCTGCCTCATCATCTTCAATAATCAGTAGCAGTCTCAGTTTACTCCATGGGGAGAATGTTCAGTTTACTTGAGTTTGAAAGTTTGTTCAATTGTTTTTTGTTGTCGTTTGTTTCTGGGCTTGGACTCTGCAGATTTATGTGTGTGTCCCTGAGTCAGTCATTCCTGCTGTCCAGGCTATGTAAAAATAGCAGGAAAGGTTGTTTTGCTACACTAGAAAAAAATTCTCTGTGGCAAAGGAGCCTGTTTTCCTGTGGGTAGTCACAGAGCTGAGCAGACCAGGGGGGAACATGGAGAAGCTTAATATAAAGAAAACAGGAACAGTCCCTGATTGGTTTTGGCATGCTTACTTTTTGTTATTGACAGAATTCTTTGGTGGGTTTTTATTCCAACATGCTTACATTTTAGTCGTGTTTATGTGAATTTGTGAGTTATTTCAAGCTTCTTTGTGGTTTTCTTGTTGCAACTGCTTGGAAAAATGCTGTGGAGTCTCTGAAACGGTCACACTCTGGGTACTACACTTGTCTGGCATGAAGTTTCTCAAGTCACATGATAAATTGTGTCCTTGTAAATGTGTCCGCTCTAAGTCTTGCACTGATACCAGAGGAGATGCACTGGAGTGCTCTCATGCATGGTATCTATTTGGCTGGGAGGCTCCCTGGGATTGTGTGCAACTTCTGTGGCAATCAAGGTTTTTTACTGCAGAGCTCGGTCTGTCATACTGATAATAGCTTTTATAATTTGTGCTGCAGCAGTGCCCAGAGGGTCATAATCTGGCTGGGGACACTGTGCCAGGCAGTGCTTAGACATGGTGTAGCTACATTTACAATTAAATTAAGCTGGCTAAAAAAGAGAACCTCTCTTGCATGCACGGCAGGAGAGAAAGGAACTCCAAAGCCAGCCGGGATAGCCTGTCTTTCTTACCCATCAGCCCAATTTTCAGGATTAATACAGCAGTGATCACAAGAGAGGTGGGACGCAGGACATTGTCATTTGAGTGTGACAGATGTTGCAGCACAGATGTGAAATGCTTTAGGATCCCACCCCAAGGGCCTGATTTTAAATATAAACCTCCCCAACAAGAGGTGGCTCACTGTATTGCAAGTCCATACAGTCCAGTGCTTAAGCAGTCTTTCAGAGAAGAAACCCATCATGGTAAGGGTCTGTCTGTACCTCCCCTGCCCCAGATGTGCCCACAGACATCAGCCCCAGTGCAGGAACTGTGACCAGTGTTAGCTTTGATGGACTAAAGGGACAGTCATTGATGTCCAAGCTTCATTTCCTGAAAGTGCTGGGACTGCGAAATGCAGCCTGGGTTTCCAACTCTTAATCAGATGCCCAGTGAACTAGAACAACAGAATAGAAGCTAAAGATGATGCAGGTTTATTTTCTTTTCTGTTCTGTTTTTAGTCAGCAACTGTTTAAATGACTGATAGGAATTGATATTCTGTAAGTGCTTGTGATAACTAAATGACAACATGATACTTCCTTCTGTTGCAGAACAGTTGTCTACAAAAATTCACCCATATTTTCTTGCTAGTGTAATTTAGCATTTTCATTAGCTCAGTAAAAGAAAGAGTTTAAGGACTTCTATGTTTCAAAGGCATGATGTGTGTCATGGTGGGAATCAGTTAGGAATTACTGTTGTTTAATGAATACTTTACAGATTCTGTAAAGTAATTATATGGTAAATTAAATTATTTGAAATTCAGTTTCTAACTTTGTTTCCTGAATAGACTTAATTTGATCTTTGGGTAGGGAATAAATTTTTTTGAGTTAAGCCCTCTGTAGGCAGAATAGAGAATGTCGTTTCCTCATAGGTGGCTTGGGGCTTCATGGGAAAGAAAATCAAAGAGCTTCCTTGTTTTGATCTGTTCATGCTTGTGTTTGGCATGGGGAAGCCACATAGTTGCTATCAACTGCTTGCTTAATTAGCTTATTTAAAATCTTTTTCAATAAAATTATTCTCCAGACTTGTAGGTGAAATAATACTTGTGCTCAGTTTCCCAGCAGGAGTTTCCATTTACCACGGTAACGTGTGGAAATCTTCCTACGGGAAACAAAGCACACAGAAGGATTCAAACAGAAACCAAATATTTGCAGAGGCAGATGAATTAGCTCTTGCTGAAGCAAACTGCCATGGAACTTGGGGAGCACTCAGGGGTGTGCTTTGGTCATTTCCGACCCTTTTCCCCCAATTCTTTCTGGAAGAATCCAAGCTAAGACTTCAAGAATTCAAAAATTTCCAATCCTTTTGTTCATTTATCTGGGAAAATAAGGAAATCATTTCTATCTCGGATTAAGTCCGAGTTTTTTTCTGCTGGCTAGTAGGCCTTCCCAAGGACATCAGCTTTCCCTTGCAGTAACTTCATTACAGCTTCTTAGAGGACCCTGTTCCACCAGAGACCAGGACCCAGCAGGTCACACAGGCCACTGGATCTGTGCACTGGCTCTGCGTGTGTCTTAAATGGTTATAAAAATTAAACACCTCTGTATTTACCATCTTTTAGGGTAAAAGAGAACTCTGTTCAAGAAACCCAGAGCAGAACCTTGGAAAATTAGACTTGAAAGTCCCTAGCCACTGCATTAGAGCGCAGGCACAGTTTGGGAGGTGAAATTAAAAATATGTTCCAATGTTTTCAAATTTCCTTCTTTTCCTGCATGGGAGTAAGATTCACCTTGGAGTCGTCAGTGTGCAAAGCATCTGAACCTGAAGTCTTGGTTCAGGTCCATCCTTTCAAGGTGCTTAGCAATAAATAAGGTTTTCATGACTTACTGAAACAGGTAGGAGGGCTGAACCAGTAGTTAAACAGTCAGGGGCTGAGTATATCACAAAATGTCAGAGAATGAGCTGCACTTCTGGAGGGGGAACCAGCAGCAAAGTGTGCACTCTGAAGAGCTGACCAGCTATTTACTGCAAAGTCTGCACCTTCACTTCCAGAAAAAGGAGTGCTTTAAAAACACACTTCAGTGTGAACAGCCCAGCTTTTTCATGGAAAATTAAACAATCGTGCTTTGAGGGAAGATGATTTCTTTTTATTTTTTTTTCCTCTAAGAGTTTTAAGTAGGCAGCCCAAATGAATATGTTCTCTAATTCAAGTTTTAAAAATGAGACTGTGTTCAAGATGGACCATAAGAGAATGCAACCTGCCAGCTTAATTAAGTTTCTGGAATGCTTCGGGGCAAAATTAATATATGTGGATGAAAGCCAAAATCAGCCTGGCTGAACAGATTTTAGCTAGCATGCCACAACTCTGAGAAACACAGGGACCTTAAAGTAAGCAACCTAGCAATATTAATTGCAGTGGTTAAAGAACTGTCTATCTTTTTTGTGGATGCCAATCTGCATTTATTGTTGTTTATTTCCAAGCCAATATGGTTATCAGAACAATCAGAGTTAAATTAAAAATTAGGAAATTATTTGCCATCCTTTTCTGCTTCAAACTCTTATTAAAGAGCAGTTGATGAAAATAGAAAGCTTGATTTACTCAAATAGCCTGAGTGTAAAACTGAATTAGTTCATAATGCAATAAAGGCCTCTGATATTAATGTCCTTTATGAACATGAACTCCTAACTTGGCCTTTATCTCATCCTAGAAAAGGGTCTCTGAATTAAATGTTTTCTTAGTCTGGTGAGCAGATGCTGTTCCAGAACATTTGGAGCCTTTAGCAGTGCTTTGCGTAGGCTGAATTTACTTGCCATGCAGAGGAGAGCACACAGTTTCCTGCTCTTTGGCTCCCTGATTCTTCCTATCCATGCTTTGCCATGGTGATAGCTCTACTGCAGCAACTGAGAGCTAGTCCTGTGAGCCCCAGTGCTTTATTTTGCAACACTAAAATGGAGGTGAGGCAGCAGCAAAGATTTAGCTCAGCAAAATCCGAGAGCTCATTGCAATGTCTTTACTGAAGCACAGCTCTCATTGCCTGCAGAGGGCAGTTCAGCCAAGAGAGAAGGCAAGGCTCAGTCCACGTTTATCTCTGTTGCATATTTCCAACACGATGTTGGTGAGCAACCATGGGCAATTCACAGACTGAAAATACAGGATTGCACTGAATATATATGTATATCTACACATGGTGGTAATTACAGAGAAACTGATTAACTAATGTCAGTGCAGAACAGACATTATGGTGTTTTAATTACCCCCTCGAAGGGAGGGTAAACAGTGCCAATGTCTCTCCTGTTCTAAGAAATCTTTCCTCTTCTGTGAAAAGGGCTTTCACAAAAGCTCTGCTGCTCCGTGTACAGTGGCCTAGGGATGCTCTGAATTAGCGCCTTGCCGGGACTGCTTTCACAAAGTCTCTCCCAGAAAGGTGGAGAGGTCTTTGAGGCATTTCTCCAGGGTATTTTTGATGATGAAGGCTGCTTATAAAAGCAAATTTCACTCAGAAGACATATAGAAACCAGAAATCATATTTTCTTCTGCTTTTCCTTTGAATTGTGATTACCAGTAAGAACTTGGTATTTATCAAGTTGAAAAGAGTAATATTCACCCAATTTTCTTCTGTCATCAGTAGGCTGTAAGCTTTAAAAGGTAACCAGTGACTAATGGCCTGTTCCTGACAATTCTGTCCTGTCAACCAGCAGTGCTAAAGGCTTGTCTCCTGGACCAGGTAGTTTCAAAAGCAGTAGAAAACTGGAATATGCTTTCTTATCTGTTGTAGCGCTTGCTTGGATTTTCTAACACCTTAGTAACAGGCTCTTAAGCACTCACCTTCTGACAAATGAACACAGTAGAATCACAAAAACTTCCTTTCCTTACAACGTTGTGCAGAAAGTATGGGTCCAATTGACCACTATGACAATTCAGCAGACTTAAGGATGCCAAATTGTTCTCTAACTGACATGGAGAAATTTTGCTCAGATTTATAGCTGAACACTAAAAAGACTTCAAAGAGGTTTTGAAGCAACAAAGATATATTTTCCTTTCAAAGCCCTGTATCACCTTCTGGAGTACAAAGGTAATACTTGCACATCATATCAGATCCCTCTTTTTCTAGGCATTAGTGTGTCGATTTTTATGAATAATATAGGAAGGATATCTGTCTGTAAAGAAGTCTGTAACAAAACTCCTAGTGATTTCAAAAAGAAAGTCCACTCCCTATGCTCAGATCAACCAAGCTGTGGCAATATATTGCCTACAGAACTTACTAATACATATACAAATATATGCACACAAATACAAACCCCATGACATTATATAATAATGTTCCAAATGAGAGTCTGGTATTTTTATCTCATAATTCCTAATCACATTTCATTAAGATTAATGGCACCTTATTTCCCTTGTGTTCATGTCACAGTTGGTTTTGAATCATGTCTGTTATGTAGCTTGACAATTTTTCATGCAATTATCTTACAGGAATTAGTATAACTACGCAATATTAGCAAAACAGGCGTCGATCTATGCAGAATTAAATGTAAAAACATGGTCTAAATCTAGTTATTTGGATACTTTGCTTATGATTTGAGATTATTTTAAAACTAGAAAGAATTTTGAACTTGGACTTTACTCAACATGCTATACTTTTATGATTCTTTTTGATTATGTGGAGTTTCATAAAAGCATACATAAAAATATGTAACCTCAGGACATAAGAGCAAACTAATTTAGACAAAATGGAACAATTTATCCCTGAGGGAACTGCTGGTAGCAGGAAGCTAGTCACTGATTTGGCCCATCATACTTTGTATTGTTAACTCAGAAGTGATTTCTAGTTGGAGCTGGTTTGGTCCAGGTTGGCAGTGTGGAATTGCATTTGGGAGAACCGCTGTCTGCAGATTTTGAGGGTCATGGTCTGTAATTCAGCTCCAGTAATGTTCAGGATTACAGCCTTTGCACGGGAGATTTTACTAACTGGTTGAGACAGCTCCACTGTTCTTAATCCTTGTGAGTATAAATGGCTATAAATATTGGGGAATACATTCGGCAGGGAGAAATAAGCTTTAGGCACAACAGTCACAGTTATAAAATATTAGCTGTCTTCATAATCAAAATGTTCCTCATTTTTTACATACATTGTTTGTGTGCTTCAGCTTCCTTTGAAGTCAGTTTTGCCTTTGATTTAAATGAGAACTTTATGGGACACAGGCAATTTTCATCATCACTTTTTCACATTTCCACTATTTTATGCTAAGAAAGCCTCTAACACTCCTATCAGTGGCTTTGAGCAAGCCATGAAACTTTGCTGCATCTATCCATCTCCAGGAAAAGATGTCCCTGCTCAGAAACTTAGATTTAGTTGTGTGCAGGTCTTTAATGGTCCATGTCTGAAAGTTCTGAATTGTGGACAGAGTTTAGATTCACTGCCACATTATCAGCCCCAGTGGACTGAAATGCTGAAATTCAGAAAAGCCAGATATTATTCTGAATGCGGTTCTCAGGTGATGACAGAGCTCATATTGTTTCTCTGGAAAGCATTGCTGTTTCTACTCAATCAGAAAAGATTAAATATTTCTTAATGTTTGTAAAGTTCTTTGAAGGTGAAATGTGCTATACAAATGATACTTTATCATTATTTATAATAATACTACAATATGCCTCAAGAAATAATCATGGGACTTAATCAGAAAGTAATTTTCCCTACTTTTTCTGTTTTGCTTAACATCCCGTAAAAGTTAATAGAAAATTAGTCCTTCTCTGAGTCTTAAATAATGGTTGAAAAGGTCTATAAGGAAGGTCATATTTCTCCCTTTAGAGAATCTTATATGAAACTTCCTGTAGAATCTTAAAAGATTAATTTCTATTAAAGCCTGCAGGAGTTAGGATTTGTGTGTGTGTGTCTGGTTTATTTATTTTATTTTTCAGTACATAAAATAGAGTTCATTAATCCAGGAATCTGTTTTTTATGTGCTTTGTAAAATTGGTAAACCAAAAATTAAAGTCTTGTACTCCTCAGAAGAAAGAACAGCATTTGCAATTGGATTTCTAAAGAGAAAAAAGAAATTTCATTTTACCTGTGATTTCTAGCACATCAAGAGCTGTTACAATGTGTTTAAAATGCATTTACATGGTGTTAGTTATCATAAATTCGCTGTAGAACCTTTGATGCCAGTGTTGCTAAGTGGCATTTTACTAGTCAGCATTAGTCTCACCCATTTTCACAAAGCATAAAAGCAAATATATCAATTTTATTTTCTTTTCAGGCTGTGATCTCTGTTTTCCTCCCTCTTTTCTTTTTGTATCTGTCTCTATTTTTCAATTCCTCAGCTATTTTTTTTCCAGTTCTTGTTAATATGAAAATATTTTATTAACAAACTGTAATATTACAGAAACGTTTTATTACGTGTGGAAAAAATACTCAAGGAAGCAAATTATCATGTGGAAGTTACTAAAATGAGAGGAAAAAAAATTGTTTTAGCAAAGTCTCATCTTCAGAACTGACTTACTGTTGATTTGCTCTGACAGCCCTTGCTTCTTTAACCAAAACAATCCCAAATTACATTTGAAATTCAAGGAGTTGGCAGAGTAGCATTAGGAGGAACTACTTTACATTTCTTTTGAAGTTAAGAGGGACTGTTAAGCAGTACTTCATTAATTTCAGTTCTTTGTGAAAAGTCATCAGCCTCGAGACTGCTGGCACAGCAAAGGCTTTGAGGAGTACAAATATTCAGAATACTCTGTGGAGACTTTACATTCTTATTCTCTGTCTGGTCTTGTGGATCTTTGGGGGTTTGTTGACACTTCTTTTGCCCAGCTTCAAATATCTGAACTTTACCCCCATGAACTACCTCCCCAGAGCTGTGGTGCAACAATCATCTCCCAAAGGCCTGAGATGCAAGAAAAGGGAAAACAAAAATTGTCAAAGCAGCTTTCATTTAGATAAGAGAAAGCTTGCAGAAAGAAGGAACGCATTGTGGAATTTACAGATTAACTAATCCCAGGATTTGCTGGCCAGTACAAAGAACTCCCTCAAAAAGGGAAGAATGAGCCAGTGAAGCTGCATTTCAGAAGGCACTTTGGTAGTGGTGGAGTCTGAAGGGATGTGGTGGAAGCAGCAATCTGACCGGACTGGGGAAAACTGGGGGGTGTGCTCAGTTTCTCATACAAGGCCAGCTCTCCTTATGGACACATTCTCACACTTGTAAGCAAAACCAATGTCTACATCCTCCCCTGGGTCCTGAATGGTGTTTGGGACACAAAGGTTGAATGCAGAGCGGGGTTGGACTGGGTTGGTTGCTTGGAATAGGCTCTTGGCCTTCAGAAAAGGCTCAGAGATCAGAAATAGCCCAGGGGTGGTGCCAGGAAGATCTGGAAGCAGCCTGGGGCTGCAGAGCTGGGCACAGGGGAGCAGCTTGTGGGAAGCACCATCACACCCTGCTTTGCCTCCTCTCTCGCTGAGGAGCAGCAGGGAAGAAAGAGGCAACATTCCTCTGACAGCTGAGCAAAGCCAGAATATGAAATAACTTTATTAAGAAAAATAATACTAAGCCTAAATGCAAGATGATTGGGATGGATTTGGGATTCTTTATACCCCTGTTCTCTAAAATGGGATCAGTTTTTCAGTCAGGACATGCTGACCAGGGAGATTGAGCTGCAAAGGGAAGGGTGGACCTGTCATCTCACGGTCAAGGAGCTTACAGTGGCATTTGCAGTGTCAAGGATTTGACTTTCAGCAATAATGCCTTTTCCTATAGATGCCCATTTTGCCAAGTAATCCAGCAGTGCTGTGGGATCATCCAATAAAAATGTATTTTCCTAATTTTTTTAAAAAATTCCTTACCTGGCCACTGGTAACTGTTAATGTTCCCTCATCTTTCCCCACTTCAAGTTAGTGGGCAGCTAAAATTCCTTCAGAGATTTTTAAATTCAAAGAAATAATTTTTTTTGAGAAACAGCTCTTTGGCCTGTGTTTTATTTATTCTTTTACTTTGACTGAAAGTTACTATTTTGCTCATAGCTTATTCCTTCAATTCTTTCAGTCTTATTTAATCTCTCATGTGTAATTTCTAAAAGTGTCTCACATGTAAATAATGTAACGCATGCAAGACAAAACTTGACTTGTACCATTGTTGAAAGGGCTCGTCAGTCAAGAATTCTTGTGCCTTTTTCGGAAAAAGCTGCACTACAACAACAATTTTGTAATTTTCAACAGGGAGAGATTTTTCTTTACAGAAGCAGCTGGGAAACCAGATGGAACGTCTGTGGGGTTTTTTCTCCCCCCTCTTCTTGCTTTAACTAAGTTCTCTGCCATTAGAGCTGGCTCCTTTTCTCAGGAAATAGATGTGGCCGTTACACTCTCAGCATGAGGTTTGAACATTTCCTTCTCTTTTAGCAATTCCTGTTGTGTTGCAGAGTTGCCAGGTCAATGCTGAGTTTGTTCACCTTTTGGAACAAGTGCATGCAGCATTCTTCATGTGATAGGCAGGTGTGTGTAGGAAACAAACAGGGGTCAAATTCTGACTAAAGACTACTCTCTCCAAATTTACCTTTCTTTTATTTTCTTTTCCAAATGATCTCCTAGTAAGGCACCATGTCCCAAACTTTTACCTGAAATAATCTGATTCCTCTCTCCTAACCATTGTGAGCTTTGAAGATGGAATCACACTAGTTCCATTTGGTTCCTTCAGCTCACTAACAAGACAGAGGGAATTTCAATTCAAGATATGCTCTCTTTCAAATAGTTTCCAGAGGACATTTTCGAGTTTCAGAACTAGCACACCGTCCTGAATCTGAGCCACAATTTAAAGTTTATTTTTCTTTTTTATGGTACCAGTTTAGTCCTAAGCCTTTCATCTCCCCCTGCTTTGATATGTCAGTGACAAGTTGGAAAACAAAAGTGTGTGTATACATTTACCCTTCCTGACAAAGCTAAATAGTACCAAAGTCTGCAATACTGAGTATTTGTGTCTTATTTATAGCTTCAGGTATTTTGGGGTCTGATATTTCTAACTTGGATTTGCTGAAGGAATGTTTTCACTTTTAACAAGCTACTCATGTAAATGTGCTGTTTCCTGATATGTCTAAGTACCTCCACTGTCCTCCAGCCAACTGTATAGTCAAATAGAGCAAATCTTCCTTCAGAATTTTAAAATTTGCTAGAAGTCTAGAAAATTAGATAAATTACTGCTTAAATAATTTTAACTCTATTCTTCTATTGACACAATTGTACAAGAGATTGTTTATCTTAGAGGACAAGTGACATTTCTGGAATTCTTTCAATTAAGATGCTTTCTCTGTGGAGTTCTTTATCATACAACTTGTGAGTACATGATTTTGTTGATTTTAGTTCAGCTCATATAATTTGCTCTTCATAGTGAAGGGATAGTTCCTATAATTTCTAAGAAATAATATGAAAGAACATCCTCACCTCCAATCTTGCAGTGCTATTCAGCAGGGATTCTTTCAAAGGATAATCACTCTTCTTTGCCTGAGGTATCAATCTTAAAAGTAAATTAATAAACTAATATTTATCTCAATAATTATCATGGTTTTAATTATTATAACTATACCAGTTCTCATGCATCTTTGCAAGCAATACTATCACCTTCTCTGGCCTTTTAATTGCTACCATGTTAAGTCATTTTTCAACCCCTATAAATAATTCCAAGACCTCTTCTTTTACTAATCTGTTCTTTTCTGACATTACTGTGACACTGATGCAGAAGAGCTGCCTGTGCAGATGTGAATTCAGCCGTGATCATCAGCAGGTGGAGCAGGTGTGGTCAGGTTGTTGGATGATTTTTGTCTCTATGAAAAGAGATTTGGAAAATGCCTCCCCTCCTTTTTGTTGAACAGTTTATATTTCCATACAAAAAATGCCATTTCGGAGTGATTAACGCAGTGAACAGACATGTGCCAGCACAGCCATGCCAGGTACTTTGTAAGAGGAGTGAGCACTTGTGATAAGCACCACGTACTGTTTGTGGAGACCCTACATTTCTGTGGGACACTGTTGCAGGTGAGACAGAACAGGATCACTTGGAAAGTCTCCAGTGTGCTGCATTTCCACACAGAAACTGATGTGAGGGACAGCATGCTCAGAGCAGAGCGTGGGGCTGTCCTGCAGCTCCTGCTAACCCCTATGGGTGGTTCCTTTTAGACATTACCTTCAAGGGAACATTGCTCTTGGTCTTTGACTCCTCAGCAGAAAACAATGCAAGAACTCATTTAAACGCCATCAAGGACACCACCCTATTCAGAGTCAGAGCATGATGCTTTTTCTTTAATCTTATAGACCTAAATCAAAAACTGCTCATCCAGTGCTAGTCAATCTTGCAACCTTGCCCGCTGCAGTGTGTATCCTCTCTCCTTTCACCAAGGCCACCAGTGTTTCAGCTGCCTGGAAATAAGCCTGGCTGTGTTGGGTTGTTGGTTGTGGTGGTTTTTTTTTTTTTTTTTTTCATTTTGCCGTGGAAGGTGCACCTGGCAGGATATTTATTTACCTTGACTGATTTAAGAGGGTGCAGTATAGGACTTAGGGCTTTCAGTTTCTCTGTTTCAAATGCAGGGAGCAAAACAGCAGAGATGCTGTTCTGCTAGTCAAGGCAACTTACCAAATCCCATCTGAAGATAAAAGGATCGCTGACATGTTTGAACAGAACAATATGTCTTGGCATTGCTCCTTGACCCTTGTTTAAGAGCCAGATGGTAAATGTTCCCTTGCCAGGGTTCTATGTAGGAAACAGGCAAGTTATTTTGTTAAGGAAATGGCAGGCACGTCAGAATCAATAGCCTTGGAAAGCTCACAGTATGTGCCTCCTCCTGACAGATCGAGGGAAGCCGAGGATAGCGGTGAGCTGGAACAAGGCAGTCACAGTGAGAGGTGATTTTGTTCTGCAAGCAGGGCATTTCTTAACAACATATTACACACTTCTGGTCAGTGCTCAGAAGGAACCGCGAGAAAGTGGATTACAGTGCTGTGGATTGCTCACCTTCCAATGCCTACTGGGTGTCTACAAAGCTCCTGTGGCAAACACAGCCTGGCCCTGGGGTGCAGTAGAGCCTGTCACAATGTGCTGCTGCTGCCTCTGCAGAACTGCTGGTTGTTTCCATTGCTTATGCACGGCCAAAGCTATGGAGAAAGAGTGATTCAGCCATACCTGTCTGGACTTAATTTTGACATGTAGGCAGTGACTCTGCTGCATGTCAGGAAGAAAGTGCCATGGCACTTCCTATAGCTCAGCTCATAGGAAGTTCCCTCTTTTGTTGTACAAAAGGAAACACAGGAGAGGAGGAATAAAGCAAAGAGCGAGGCAGACATGACATTTATTACAGCCAGAGGACACCACTGCTTTGGAGTTTTCTATGTGTTCCCCACTAATATAAATGCATGATAGATTTATACTGGATTCAATTTGAAATTCAACCAACTTCTTTAAAACAAATTGCAGAGTCTCATAAAGCAAAAGAATAATGGATGGAAATGGTTTACATGCTTGAAGAGAAATTGGAGAGTACTTAAATGTGATAAAACATTGTGAAATGATTTACAGGATTGTTTTGGGGTGGAAACACTTTAAATCACTTGAATTCTTATAGGATAATTAAACAGCTTACAGGACATGGTCTTTTCAAAGTAACTGGTGTGACTGCAATCCTCTATTACTGGATTTAAAAATATATTTAAATTCAATTCTTGGCCATGAAGAACATTTTTAACAGCCTCTTTAAATATGGAAGTAAATGAGGAGATGTAGTAGGTGCCAGGCTCTCAGCCATGCTAGCCAGGGTTAGTCCTGCAAACAGTGTGGAATTAATTTTAAAAGATTTACCAACTCATGAAACTGGACAGAAGGATTTAATTAAAGTCAGAGGAGATGAGAGGTAGGCAGATTAATCTTGGAGGCTGGATTAGTTGATGAATGTAGCTCTTTTGTCTGTTCTTAGTTGATATTAATTTCTGGTGCTACACTCATTTTTTATAAAGTTGCACCATGTATTTTGAAGAAATCCCACTGCTTGGGCTGGTTAAACATCTTTTCATTTCACCCTCTTTTGTTTTTTGATATATTCTGTTAATGATTTATGATCATCATCCAAGTCATAAGATAACTTTAGCAATCTCACAAGATAGACTTACTAATTGTTTACCTTAGATGACTCTGCTTTTAAAAGAAAGCCTTTTTAAAAATCATTCACCAAATGGAGAATATCAAGCATCAAATATAAAAGAGTATCATCCTAAAAGAACCCCACAAAAAACAACCAATCAACAACCAACCAAAAAAATCCCAAAAAACCAAACCCAAACCACAGCCATGTAAATGATCAAATAAGAAACCAATCAATCACACAAGTACTTAAAAGAAAATTCAATCACGTCAATGTTAGGGGCACAATAAACAAAAAGCTAAAAGCATGCTCTATCTAAACAGTTGTTTGGAATCTAAACAAATCCTCAGAAATCCAGAAACAAGTCTCCTTGAAAACCAGTCCTGGATGTGTTAAATGTCTAATATTTCTCATGTAGGCAATTGTCACTGTATGCCCTTGACAATGTTTTCACACTAAGCTCCAAATCTGTCTTTATTTCCTTCAGAAGTGGTTGTATCTATCCTTTCCAGAACTCATCAATGTTAGGACAAGTAACTGTTTTAATGAGTGACCAGCAATAGAAATATTATCTGTATCAAACTTCTTTTATAGTAGCATGAATGTGCTTCAGACCCGTTTGTAAGGTAGGAAGGACACTTATTCTAAAGATCTCTAGTGAATGTATGTATTGAAAAGAGCTTTTTTGTAAGACCAAAAAGCTTTTCATTGACAGCTCAAAACCTTCATTTAATAAAACCTCACACACCCTTTCCTTAATTTTTGCCCCTCTAGATATTTTGTTCTCTTTGGAAAAGAAGGCTATTTTCATTTTTTTTTTTTTTTTCCAAAACAATGTTTCATTAAAAGTTTCAGTTCTGTAATTTTTCCACTTTTCTTACTTTTTCAAAACAAACACATAAACCAGATGTTTTCACATTAACATGTATAAATCCCTGAAATTTTAAAGGTCTGGTGTTATTATCAGGATTAGTGGTTTTGCCTCACCAGGGTTTTGGAAGGGTGTGTTTGAGTATGCCTTTTTAATTAGTCCCTGTTTGACATCCTGAATAGTGAGATGTGTTCTCATCAAAAATTGGCCTCCTTCATTTATTAAAACAGTTAGTCTGGCCCACAGTGTCGATTTTAGCAATGATTTTCAAGGAGAAAAGTTACCTTTAGCACGATTGTATAAATGGTAAGAACAAAGGTGATATTCTGTCGCATATTTAAAAAAGAAATATGTAGCTGCAGTGGGTTCTTTTATTTTGCAGACTTTTCATCTGTGCTGAACGTATATCAGCTCTGGAACAGTATATGGACAACTGCAAAAATATTATTAAACGAAAGAATTCTATCAGAATACTTTAAAATAATGCAGTCATTCCCTCAGTCGTTTGTAGTTACCCCTATTCCTTTATTTTTACTTGTTTTGTGTCATCGTGTGCCCCTGGAGGACGCCATACAACAACTATGTTGGCAGGGCTGGGAATTAATAACTACCTTAAGTCCAGAAGTTGTCAGGAAAACAGCAAGAGATAAAGAACTGGGGACAGTTCTGATCATAAGTTATCTGCTGCCTAAAGAACCAGAAATACTGTGTGTTAGAACCATGCTTATATCACAGACAGATCTTTTAGACTAGCTAGCATTTCATATTAATTATTACTTATTCTGTCCTTGTTGAGGTCCTTTACCAAATCTTTCTGATTATGCTCTGGGTTTTTTATATGCAATAATAATGTTGTACTTTTTATTAGTATTTTCATTGCTTGCTAAGGACTTAAGATCTAAGAATTTTTTTAAATGGGATGTTTCCAGATGGTGCTCTAAATTAGTGTATTTTAGTGTTCCATGTTGTCACAGTTAAGCAGAAGGCAAATATGGGTTTCTGAGACTGGTATGTTAATTTTTCAGTGTTGCTGTTTGTATTTCAAACATAGTTAGACGTGCTTTAGCTTATGCTAACATATGTGTGTGTATATGAACACTAATTATAATAATTTCTCAAGGTCAAGTAGTGCTCATGTCCATCTGGTATTTCCCATCCTTCTACCATCTCTGGCTTTACCAGAGCAGGGAAGCTAAAAGGAAGGAGGTCAGGCTTCTGTTAAAACTAGCCAGCCTTCTTGGCATATAATTGCATACATTGGAGTATATTAGAATTTGACCTTCTCTAATTTTTCTAAATTTATGGTTGGTGGCACAGCATAATCAAAAACTTCAGTATTTGTCAGACCCCATTTCCAAACTCCTTAGTGGCTGGCAGCACAGTAATGTAGTAAGTAGGAATAGGATATTCTGCTCTTCCTGCCATTTGTTTCTTTTTATTTTCTGCCTTTGCTTCATTTGCTTTATGCATGCTAATGCTCAACCAGGGTTTTAAAGCATAAACATGTGATTTTAGTAGAATATTGATAAAGCATTAGGATAAGTAAAGAATTCCATAAGATACCTCCCACTCTGGCATCGCAGTGTAGTCGGAACGAACAGATTTTTCAGCTGGGACAGAGGTTGGAGCCTCAGAGATTCTCTGCTTCAGTAGCTGCCAAAGCTGCTGCCGTGTTCCCCAGCGATGTGTTTGCAGTGGGCATGTGAAGCCCTGCTTAGCCAGATAGCCCAGAGCCCGTGCCTTCCATTTCATGCTCCAGTGGCCCCGTCCTGTGCGCTCGGAGAGCGCAGCCAGCGCCGCTTGTTACGACGCGCACGCTGATTTAGTATAAGAGTATCTGCTAAGGAAGGTTTCATTTGAACTCTCTGGGCTCTTCAGTGAGGACATTACACGTGCCAGTTGATTGCAAGTGATAAGAGATATGCTAGGCCTGCGTTTATTTTATTATTTTATGTGTATTTGCTCATGCTAAAAGGAGGTTAGCCGGTAGGACCGTGGTGTTTGGGTCTAACATCCTTCTGCAAGTGGGCATTTAGTGTAGGGGTGACCCTTTTCTTTGTTCCTTATTTCCCTTCAAATTTCAGAGCAGTCTGACCTGCTACTTTTGGGCAACTCCATGAGCTGGGGGAAGACTGTGCCTTCCTGTAGTGTGTTTAATGGGCAAGTATATATGACAGGCAAGACTCCAAGGTAACAGGCCAAAGGGTTTTGTTAGTGCAAATTATGTGGCTGGGAAAAATTAACTTTTGCCCCCACCCAGGTACCTACTCTTTATTACATAGGTTGGATAGAAGTAACAACCTTCAAAGCAGAGGAGATGTTAAGGACACTGCTCTGAAGGCTTGATTGGATTTGTGTTTCTGGACTCAGATAATTATTCAGGAAAATAGTTTGCAATTTTAAACTTGTAAATTTTTCAGTTTTGTGCTGTATCTGCCTTGGATGTGAAGCCAGTTCTCTTGTCTGCCTTTAAGTCTCTTTGCTCCTATTTCTGGCACCAGAAATTATGCTTAATTGCCAGTGATGAAGTATGGCTGGCATCATTTTGCTTTTCATAAATGGATGATTCTGGTTCATTTTATTCTGAGAATTGCCCTTGCTCAGCCCTTGTGTTTAAGCTTGAAAAATGAGATGATTAAAAGTGATATTAAACATCTTTTAAAATCCTTACGACTGAGATGTGAGAGACTCTGATGTGGAGACTGTGTTGTAAATGAATGTACTTGTAGAGACTTCACAATAACCTTGTAAATATGTACTCGGAGAAAAGGTGCTACTTTACTACTGAGGAACTATACTAGCAGAAATCTGTATTCAAGAGAGGAAGTAGCAATTTTATTAGTAAAAATACTGCAAATATCTTAAGGCTTATGCTCAAGACCTACTGTCACTGTCCAGAATTATGTATTAAACTTGAATATAAACACAGAAAAAAAAAAATTCTTCTGCCTTATATCTTTGTATTTTCTGGGTTTGAAGCAGTCAATTATTTCAGCTTGAATAGATCTGTTTGAGAGCAAGAAGAAAAAGACAGCAGTATTCCTAGAGAATGCAGGGAATAAAAATTATACTCTTTTAACTGGTGTATTTAGCTGCAACATTTATTGTGCTTGTGCTGTAAAACTGTGCAATAACTGCTGTCTCTTGTCTTGGGACTTATTCTGAATTCTGTATTTTCAGTGGACCTTAGAGGCTATAAACCACCAACTTTTCAGTGAATTTAAGCCTCTGCACCCAGCAGAAAACCAATTAGCAATCAAGGCTTGGCATCGAGCTATAATGAATACTACAATTAATATTAGAAAGCATTTTCCTGTATATTAGTCCATTCCTATAGTCCAGGATATCTTGGGAAACAAGGACAGGAACTTCCCAGGGTGCAAGATGGATAGCGGAATATTTTCAAGTTATGGCTTACTAAATACTAATTAGTGGGGTAAGAGCACACTATTCACTTTCCCACTTCAGGACCTCATTTGCTATGGCCATATATAAAAAGAGAGATGTGGGCTATGCATTATTCATTACAGATATTTATTTGCCCTGGGTATTGTCAATATGCCATTTGAATGTTATATGTATACTAATCACCTTTTAGTGTGTGTGCTTTCTCTCTGCATCTATCTGACTATCTATCTTTAAAATGTGATTTTGCAAACATTTAGCCTCTTTGGTGTATTTAGGAGCACAGACGAAATGTATGGTTGCAATTTCACATGATGTGATAACTGTAATGAGGTAATTCCTTAAATATCTTAGTTCTACATGCAAAATTGAGGCTCACACCTAACACAGCAGCCTTTTATTGCATAAAGCTGTTAAAAATGACACCATCTAAACTTATGCTAGGAAGAATAATACTGGTCATAATAAAGGCAGTAGTTCTAATTCTAGGCAGGTATTTCATAAGATTGTTTAAATATTCATTATGCATATGCCTAAAATGTCAGTACATAGTCTTAAAAGTTCACTACTTGGGCTTTCAAGGTCTTAATTAAAACAACCATATGCAGTAGCTGATATCTTCTCTTGCTATATTTAAAGTATTCTTACATTATATCTGCAGTAAATTGTACCAGGCTTTAAGAAAGGCAAATGACTTTTGTTGTTACCTGACAGCATTTTGTAAAACCTGCATTACTGCTGGATGAGGAATATGTAGCAGTGCCAACTTGCCTTCTTCCTTGGGCATGTTATGCGTTTCCCTCAGTAATTTGTTTCTTATTGTTATTAGCTTTTAAAGCTACCTTAGCTTGGAAAAGAAGCACTACACTTAACATTTACTTGAAAAAAATACAAAAGAAGGAAAAAGGAAAAATATTTTCTTATTGTTAACTGTGTATTCTCTCTACATTGATGCAGAACAAGATAGAGATGGCAAAAAGAGAACATACACTTATGAAGCTTCTTATCCCTGCTAGGCAAAGACTGGGGCTTTGTAGCATCACAAAGGACTGTCACTGTCCTGGCAGCAATTTGAAGATTTTCCTCTGGGATGGTTACATTTAAAAATAAACTCAAAGCATTGTAAACTTCAAAAAGAGCCTCAGAGACTTAGTCCATGACAGAGTAAGTCCCATTTGGCAGTCACAAACGTGTGTGGGATTTGAGGACCTGCCATGCCATCTTAAGGGAGTAGCAAAGTTTCCAGGGAATGGTGCAGAAAAGGAGGGTGAAGTAACAGGTGAAGGACAGCAGTGCCGTGTTAAAAATCTATTTCAGGAAAACAAGCAAACAAAATTGCCTGAAGATCATCTTTGCAACTGTTTGAAAGTATTTGTCTTTTAATTACATCAGACTTCATAATTTTTAGCAGTATCTCAGCTAGTCTGTCATCCAGGCAGCTCCCAAGCTCTTTGGAGCACAAACCACACTGGCAGTGCAGCACTGTGCAGTCGTGCCTTGCTTGGCTCTGAGCGCTCTGTGCAGGTCCTGGGCTAATTCAACCTTTGGGGAATGGGCTGTCCTCTTGCACTCTGCTACAATAAACAGTGACAACTTGTTCCGGTGTACTTGCACCCTGGATGCTTCTCTGCTCATAGCCAAACCTGTTAAGTCTGTGTGGGGATGAATTAGTATTATCTCTAGTAAACCAAAGCCTTTTCCTATGTAATAAATGTGTGTTTTCCACATGGACTTAGATCTCCAAATACTTTCAAAGGGTAGTCAGATATGCTTGGGGCACTTTTTCTTTTTTTTTTTAAAGAAATATTTAGGAGGAGAGCTGTATTAGGATTTTGAGCCGTCTGAAAGTTAATACCTGTCATCTCAAACCACTACTGCTCCTTGCTGAACCTACCCAACAGAGCATCTCTGCTGGATTTGCACCCCTCCACCTTACACAAATTTGGCCCTGGTAGAGAAAGAGAGAGGAGGAATACAATTTACTGTAGAATGTCTACAAGCTGTTACACTGTGGTAGAGATCTCTAGCTGTGGCCATCTAGGTGATTTTCTGTGCTGTGCATGAGTTCAATTCCAAACCCTGCCCATTGCATTCCCTTGTTGCTCTACTCATCACTTAATGCCAAGCATTATAGGTATGTGGTGATAGGTGGCACCTAAACTTTTGTGACTTGTTTTTGTAGAGTATGGCAGATATTGCAGCTGTTTTATAGCTCATCTGTGAGACTTCAGGCAAAAAAAGCAAATTATTTGTAGCTTAAAAAGGAGCAAACTGAACATTAGCAGTCTAATTCTATGGCTGCTGCAAAGTTCCATCAGGAAGCAACGTTGGACCCCGGTGCTGGGAAAGCTGCTAATGGAAATGTGTGATTCTGCTAAGAGCTGCTCCAGTCTGTTAAAAATCATTCTGGCTACTTAACAGACTAAATACAACTTCAGATCTCATCATGGTCCTTCTGGGTTTTTTCACATCTTTGACTTATTTTGCTATAAATACTCCAGACCAGCTATGAACTTTGATACAGTTTGAATTCCCACTCAGATAACGGCAAGGTAAGGTTAATTTTTATAGAAAAATAATCATGAAACCTGAGTGAAGCACATAGTTAATGAAGGGACATTTTATTCAGCTGATTTTTAGCCAAAAAAAAAACCCCTCAATAGCTTGGGAGAGATGAACTGCCCACCTCTCAGTGGAGAAGTCCATTTTGGAACATATAAAGTAGCACTGATTTAATATGTTTGTGCCCTTCTCCTTAACCACGCTTCTTTTATTGTTCAGAGGACACCTTTTTTCCGTGCCTCAGCAGTCCCAGTGACTTTAGGTATGATTATGTCCCCCAAATTTGTCCAGTAGGAATATTATTAGATAGTGAAATCCAGACACATGACTGAACCATGGGCAATCACAGGTAATGGCAGAAGTAATGCACGTGTATCTTGTGATTTCTTGCCAAAACATTTATCTGCTTTTAAGAGGAACACACAGAATTTCCAACTCGGTATTCCAGTTCATTAAAGTGTCTGGAGATTGTGGGGTGGTGATCAGCAGCTACCCAGTTTGATTCTATTCCCACTAAATCATGAGAAAAAGGATTGGATTTGAATCTTGCATGTGAGGTCAGGATCACACAGTTTCCATTTTTAACTATGGAAAAATCCATCATGCCTCACTTCAGTCAAGGAAAACCAAACATGAGTAATGAGGAGGTATAATTGAGAAGCCAAAAAAAATCATTATAAATTTGACACCAATCACTATTCCCAGAAGTCAGCATAGTCACGTAGGGAAATTGTGCCTTTGAAAAGGTGAATCACTCAGTCTCTGTGTCAGTGCTGTCATTTATTCACCCAGGGAGGTGGCTGTTAGGCATGAGAGAGGTGGGTAATAAATGTGTTAGTAATTAATATAAAGATTTCTGTAATTACGTGTTTTAAGAAGCCATTTTGGTTCAAATCATTGTTACTTGTCAGTCGTTTAGTTGCTGATGAAAGTCCTCATGTAAGGGTGCAATTCCCCTGTGCTGCCCGAGGAGTTTGCTGTCACTGTGACTGCCAGTTTTTAAACAAACTGAGTCCCACAAAAAATGGGCTGGATCAGTGCTGTTGTGATGTGATATGAGCAACAGGGCTTGAGTGCCTCTTCCTGGGTGAGAACAAAAGAGGAAAGGAACCTTATTTCCCTCTGCATTCTGAGGGTGGCAGGTGGAGGACAGCAGTGTCTGAGTGACAGATAAGCATAAACCCGATTCTTCACCTGTCTTCTCTCTGAGCAACAGAACTGCTTGACACTTAGTGATGGCTGATTTATTAACTGGGTTTGACCTGCGTTTATTGAGTTAGCACAAGCAAAATAACATCTGCCAGCTTCTGCCACTGTCAATGAAAGCTAATGTTTTAATGTAGGTACCTTAGCCTTAAACATCCTAAATCTTTCAATTTCAAGACTTGCCCATGCCTGCAAATTACACTATGCCTTATTATACATGCATTGGTTTTCCTAATGCTTGTTTAAATATATTTATTTATAAATGTGGTATCCAGTTCTATATATAGTGTCTTAAAAAAAATTTAAAAAAATATATGCAGCCTGGTGCAGCATCACAAAGCTGTTGACAGCAAGCGGTACAAATATTTACAATCCAAATGAGCAGGAAAAACATGTGCTGTTATGCTAACTTACCATTGGAAGCGTGTAATGCATGGCTGAACAACAGAGTATTAAAAGCTGAGAAAATGCTAAATGGTGCTGATAAAAAAGAGAAGTCCCTGAAGGCCAAAGATTCGAACAGATTTATTCCATGAAAAAAAAGCAATCTGGCTTCAGACCCTCAAACAACAGGAGCTTTAATCTGTTAACCAGTAAGACTTAAATAATTATTTTTATTTATAACATCACCCAAAATATTTAGGCTGCGTTCAGCTGTAAGAAGCATAATGTTTAAAGAAATCGATCACTTCATAGATTCCCCATGGGAGAAAAATAGATCAAAGAAAAGCAGCCCAAACACAGGAACATGTGAGAAAAGTGTTAGTTTGGTGGGCATGATGTGTTAAACTGAATCAGTGAGAATTGGTTCTAGGAAAGGTATGGGACTGTGAAACAACAGGTCTGAATTTCATTCCCTTCTCTCCTACCAGTAGGACTAAGTTCTTGATTTTATGCAGTTTTCTTTCTTCCTAGTGCTTCTCTATTTTGCAAACCTTGTGCAGCAAAGCCTGTTGCACACTGTGTGTGTGTGCTTTTCCAAGTGAGATTTAAACTCTGTTTCCAGCAGGACTCTTGGTGCTTCTGCCTTTTTGCTGGAAGAACTGTCTGCAGCAGCACCATATGCTACAGAAATTCTCTTCTGCTAAAATACCACTGTCCTAGAGTTCCCAGCCCTAATGAAAACTCTGTAAGTCTGTGGTTAGTGAGTACCATTTGTAATCAAAATGAAAAATGAGTTTAGTTTGGAGTACTGCTGGTAAAACTGATTATAACAGCACCCCACAGGGAAATTGAAATGAAGAAAAGTTTTGGTAAAGATTCCTAACTTAAGGTGGCCTATCTACAAACTACAGCTAGGAAAAGGTAGCTGAGATTTTCAGAGCTGTCCTGGATAAATAAGAGGAGTCTTCTGTACATGTTTATTCTGCATTACTAGAATGGTTTGCAAACCTGAGGTTGGTTTCCTGAGTACCCTGTCACCCTTGCCCACTGTAGCAGAAATGGATGCATTTTAGAAGAAAAGACAATTAAGTTTCTTTTCATATGTTTAGCAAAGGAAGGTCAGAGACAGCAGGGACTATTACCCATTTCATGGGTTAAAATATATTTAAATATATTTAGTAAGAGAGTTTTTGACCTCTTAAGTAAGAGATGGGATTTCCCTCAATAATATTAAAAATCTCCTTTCCTAGAACCATGGAACAAGATTGAATACAATAAAGGATGTATTGTGTTATAGTGTCATGTGTTGTAATATAGGAAAATTTAAAACATCGTTCTTTTAGTTTGGCAGAATTTACTAGAGATACTACAAAACGAAAAGCATTTACCTCGGGACCAATATAATTTCTGATCTCTAGATAGGATTTTTTTTTTCTGTGATTTTGACTGAAAAGAGAACTTGCCAGAAGTAATTCCATATTTTGGTACTGAAAAATCAAATCTACTCACTCACTACTACATAGCAGATGATTAATATATGGTTGCATAGTACTGAGTGCTCAGCTTCCGTGTTGCACTGCCATTACTTTTCCTCTATGGCCAAATACCAAGAGCTGCAGGTCTCTGAAGGCACCTGAGGATTTCTGGCATCCAGTGTCATGTTGCCATGTGAAAAATCTACCATTTTTGCATAAAAACCGAGTTAGGTTGCTATATCTCATTTCAAGTGTTTAAATGTTTTATATAAACTCAAATGTGGGAGTTGAAGTGCTGCACAATTAGAATGCAAAACAGTAAGGAAAGCAGAGCTCAGAAAGGTTAAGGTAAAGGTCAGCAACACATTGTATATAGTTTTTCTTTCTATCATTATATTTTTTCAACTAGAAAATGCTATGAGCCTGTTTACAGTTCCCTTCAGAAAATGCAGAGTTCAAATCACAAGAGATGAGTGCAATCATGGACTGGCATTCTGTAATAAAAAAAAATAAGGTGATTTATTCTTCTCTCCTCTTTTTTAATAAACAGAACTTGAGCTCCATGAAGGCTCACTTGTTCTGTCATCAGGAAGCCACCCCACTAGTACTGCACATGGCCATAGAGAAAAATCAGAACTGGCCAAAATCTTTAAAACCATCTCTGCTTCTTTGAGTGAGTCGCAGTGACAAATCAGTGCCCAAAGGTTCCTACAAAGGGTAATCAGCCCTTGCTTTTCAGAGTGTCACCTTACAGAAAAAGATGTGGTTTTTACCTTTTCTTTAATATTTTAAGGCAATTTTTGCATTTTTTTTATTTTACTTTTTGCAATGTTGCACAAAGAAGTGCTTGCTGTTTGCTTGGCTTAGCAGATTTAATTCATGATGGGCCACTGAGATGATTTAATTAGGAAGTATGTCATGTATTCCAGGTAGCGTCAATGAACTCTGAACCTATAACCATGGGGTTTAGGGCTACTAACTGTTGTAATTAGCAGTGAACTGTCTTCTGCAGAGTGTATAGTTGTGATGTGCCTGACTTTGCATGAAAAAAATCTGAAGTTATACTGCTTGGTAAAGTAATTTCAAGTTCCATCCCTTGAACGGGGTAGATATGTTGTGTTATCAAGTTGTCAGAACTGCTGGATGGTTTCATTTATTTTCTTTGTGGTATCTGAAAGTCATGCCTGTGTTTGCTATTATGACTTAGTTTCTGCATAGCTCTTTAATGTATTTATAGAGGTCTGATTGACAGCAAGAAACATTAATACTGGAGCCAGTGGAATACATCAGGCCTACCTGTAAAGTGGTGTTTCATTGCATTCAAACAATGTTGGGAAGGTGTTTGACCCACGGAGACTGTGAGGGAAGGAAAGAGATGGGAGACATTATAATTCCCCAGGATAATTGAATTGGAGAATGCAAATGTTCCTGGTTAAAATCAGAGCAGTGTTACCCTGAGTGCTACAATAAGGTTTCACATAAATTTTGTGATAAAACTGGGCTCGTAGGAGGAATTTGAATGTATTTAGGGCATTATGCATCTGAAACCTGTTTGATTGAGATTGAAATTGTCTGTGAGAACCTGATAAATGAGTCCCATGTGACTGGAGAGGCAGAAGGACAGCGTCAGCTAAGAACAGTATAAAAAGAGAAAGCAAAATAGACAAATACTGAAATGAATAATGTAGTACTTTGAAGATGCCAAGGAAGTGAGAAAAATATTTGAAATGTCTCTCAAAAGGGAATGGTGCTGATGTACGTCTTTCAAGGCAGATATGGAAAAACAGGTTTTGCAATTACAGCAGTGACATTCAGTAAATGTTTTTTTTTTTTTGTGTATTAAAATATTTGTATAAAACTGTCTTTGGGATAATTGGAAAGGTCTTTTCAGCAAACTCTCAAAATTCTCCATGACCTGTTTGAATGCATGGAGAAACAGAGTAACAGAACAAGTAAGAAACTTGCCTGTGACTCCTGAAAATGTAAGAGAGGGAAGAGAGCACAGACACCATTGCTTGCCTTGAGCTCTGCCTTTGAGAGTGCACATCCCTGCTTAATAGGGATCCTAAAATTCTAGCTGTATTTTTGACACCGGCAGGTTTCTTTTACTTTCTTCTGGGGCATGTAGTGATGACTTCTGCTGGAAGCAAGCTAGAATAACTGGATTAAGAATGTGAACCACTATACTTATTCTCATGTTCCATTGAATAAATATTTCCAAAGCATCCCCAAGGTGTTGCTCTGTCTTGTTCCACCTGGCATTTTGAAATATGTTTCATTTAATGTGTTTAGTGTAGATTTACAAACATAAAGCTAAAAGCAGAAGTGAGACTAACTGGGTATGTATTCATACCTCTTTCTGCCACGCAGGCTGTGCCCTTCGGCTCAGCGCTGATTTCAGTGTGGAGAATTTGAACTGTGTGTGTGCTATAAATGTGACAGTGTGTTGATAAACCCAAATGTTGCTTGAAAACGTGACAAATGAAAGAAATCTGGAAATTATCTAAGATCAAGTAAACACTGATATCACTGGTTATTTTAAATTTCTTGCTTATCTATTTATTTACTTTCAAAAGCAACATAACTCACTGTATTCAAATCAGTTTTCTTGAAAGCCTCCATTAAGGAATAAGATGTTTCTAAATTTTTTAGAATGGTTTAAGGATTTCATGGCTCTCTCACTTGGTTTATTTGCTCAAAAAAATTAAATTTAGAATCATTAGTTTCTGAACTCCAAGAGTTTTAACTGCACTTCACAGCCTAGTATGACTACTGCTCCACACTCCCTTTAGTACTATATTACAACTGCATATATATAGTAAAATTATTTATCAGTGTTTGCATAGCACTTCTTATTCAGAACGACCCAGAAGTACTTGATAACCTTGAAAAATTGTAATACAAACTACACCAAGGCATGCTTTCCCCCATCATTGAAATGCAGGCAGGATGTTGGGCTTGACAGAACAATCTTCTGCTTTGATATGGTGCATCCTGCATTCCTGTGTTATTGTAGGCTGCTCTGGGAGGATATGCATAGAATGGGAAATGAAGCATTGTACTTTGTATGTAATTTTTTATTTGGGGTTGTTAAATACAAATATTGCAAAGCCATTTCTGTCATAAACTTTCTATACCATAATAATTTCCTCTTCTTGACTGGAATATTAAATGTTTGGCTGGAAGTATTTAGGTCACTTGAAGTTGCTGGACAGTTTAGATACAGAACTGACCTTCATCTGGTTAATTCCCTCCTTCAGCCACAAGCAAACACCTCTGAAGATTAATGAGAACTGTCTGTCACCCTTCTCTGAAGCTCTAAAGAATTGTTTTTTAGAGTGGAATTGGTTTTTAGGTTCCATTAGTAGCTTTAGATGAAGCATCTTCTCATTTTAGTGACTGCTAGAATTAGGAGTTTGGTGTGAACTTGAAATGTTCTTCTTATTATTTATTTCAGTGGACCCATGGGCTCTGATGAGACAGTGAATGTCATGTAATAATTCCTGAGCAGATTCAGTTTGGGAGTAGATAATGATCCAAACAGGTTAAACACTTAAGTAAATAAGTCAGCATTTAGATAGGTTGCATACAGATAACTTTTCGATACTTATGAATAGTTTATTTTTGTTGCTTCTACTTTTCCATAATCTCTGTGCTATTGCAGAGTTAAGTTTTCCTACGCTTACTCCAGAGAAAAGTAATGCAGGAGAAATAAGACTGACATCAATGAGAGACAGTGTCAACTCCTTCTTTCAGATATCAATCATGTATTCCAAGTACCTCTGTGACAGCTGGGGCTGAGTGGTAGTACTTCAATATTTGCTTCGCTTTCTGTGGAGTTTCCTCAGGTTAAAAAAGTCAAGGCAGGAATAGCAGAGTACAAATGGACATTTGCACCCTTCCTGAGGGTGTGACCTGCCCCCTTGGCGAGGAACCTCTCTGTGGTGAGTTGAGCCCTGAGGGTTTGCACATGACAATACACAAATGTAAAAATGAATGGAAACTCTGCATTTACCTGGGGGCTACCAGACCACAGGAGCAATGTTCTATTGCAATTGCTCCCTGTGGGAGCTTTTCAGAAAGGGGCTGTATACTTGGGATTCTCAGCATGTCTAGGTTTGGCCAAACTGTCTGAGGCTTCATTTAGGCAAGGGTATTTCGGAATTCAGTTTTATGTACCTTCATTCAGTTTTATGTACCTTCACTTTCACTAATGGTGTTAGAAATGCCTTTAGACTGAGGAAGGGGTATGGGACTCCCAGTTTTTGATTCAGTTCTTTGCTTTGCTGAATTACTCCATCCGACCCTGGGCAAGTCTTCCAGCTTCTCTGGCTCAGGTTTATCCCACATAACTTCTGAAATTTAATGAAACATGAAGAAGTGATGCCTCTGCTGTCAGGCTCCCTGAATAGTTAATGGGCAAATGTGTGGCTTTTCTACATAGCAGTATGTAGCGCTTGTCCTTGAACATGCTAAAAGCTTCAAGCTTCTGTATTCTCAACTAAGGCAATTCAATTAGGTTGACTATATATAAGTGGAATGAAACCACTGAATTTCTTGCCTTTGTTTTGCTATCTATGCCATGAAGAGTGCTTGCTTTTTCCCTTCTCTTTTTCATCCTAGTTATTCTCTCAGGCAAGTATTGTCTGCAACAATACAGGTCTGTTCAAATGCAGCCTGGATTTCCATTCTCTAAATTGAGTAGTAGGGCCCTTTCATTGCTATAATAATACAAATAATAACAGAAGCTCTCCCTGTTTCTGCTTTTCATGAATCAGATTTCATTCTCTCTCCCAAACGATGGGGCTATCTGGCTTGTATTCACACAGGGGCAACTGTTAATTATGATTTGGAAGTAAATGTAGCACCTTGTTTGCAGATTAAAGTTAATGTATACCCCTGGCAAAACTGAGTGATAGCAATCTGTCCAAGAGAATGACTGGCATGTGCACTACAAGAAAATGGTCCTGTTCTAGGGGTCTTGCTTCCTTCCCTGTTAAGCAGCCTTCAGTCACCATTCAAACTAAGCCTCTCTATTGCTGCAGCTGATTAATTATTGTTGCTGGGTGCTGAATGTTGAATACATTCAAAAGTTCCTGAGAACACACTGCCTACCGCTCTCCATACACTTTGTCCTCAGGGAAATACATCAATAGGTGAAGCAGGCTACCTGCAGAGTTCCTAAGAACATGCACACCTCCATACAACTATCCACCATTCTAGTTAGGGTTACTTAGTAGTGCTTTGTTTTTCAGAGTTCTGATCCTGAAATTGCCTGACTTATATTTCTTCTTTAGCTCAGTTTTCTTTGATTTTTCTGTATCAATTTAAGTAAAAGAATCTCTGCAACATGCCCATACTCATCATGCCTCAAGAGCTCAACAAAACAATAGGAATTTACTGCACTCTAGTTGATACAATAAATGATTTCCTTTTCAAATGTCACCTTCCCTCAACAAAATGATCCAAACTATGTGATTCTAAAAGTTTTTTTATTGCTGCCTTGTGCTGATCTTTTCTCCCAGTTTCTGCAGTGTGGATGGTGGTCTCCAGTGGCCCTTTGAGGATGCAGAATGTAGAAAATGACCACCTGCAGTGTTGGTCTTCAGACCAGGTTGACTTCTACACAGTGTTGTCAGGAGTAAATAATATGGTGGCATTTTTGTAGACTGAGCCAAAAAGACTCTCTTATTTCAAAACAAAGGAGAATGTCATCTACTGCTCTCAGAAGGAAAGCTTAATCAAAGCTTAATTCCCGCTTATAATTAAGTCTTCAAAATTGATACATGACACATTCAAGCATGGAATTTTTAATTTAATTAATTTTCTAAAGACTAGAAGAGTAGCTTTGATTAAAAAAGTACAGTATGCCAAGCAAAACTTCCAGATCTGTTCCAAGAATTCTCTGCCTGTGATGCTGTAAGGGCCACGTAGGCCCTGGAAGATGAGCAGCACTGCAGTAGGAACAAAATATGACCTTACAAATGCCAGGCTGGTTCCTCTCTCTGCATTTCCTTGGGAGCTGGGGCAGAGGGCCCAAGGTTACACAGAGAAGGAGAGAATGACACCTTGAGTGTCTGCATTGTGTTGAATTATCTGTGTTTAAAGAGAGGTTCACACTGGTGTTGTGTTAGAAATCACCCTTGTATAAAGGAGAATGGACCTCAGAGAAAATAGTTTCTGGGGGGAATTTTGTCCGTATTTTTTCACTGGCATAGTGAAACTGAGCACACATATTACAGCTACGGTTCTGATGCTTGCTGCCCTTATCCTTGCTGCCTGTTCAAACAATAAATTGAGTATCAAGTAAAATAATCAAAGATACAAGTTATAGAATATAAATCATATGTTCACATGTACTGTTCAGAAGTGTTGTCTGGGTATTTGTGTCCAGTTCTCCACCTACTCTCAGGCACTTTCCATTCTGGTCCCCAGTTTGGTAAGGTATCTTGATGCTTATCACCTCATGAAGACAAGAGTAGTAGAGAATGTTCATTAAACCAGGCTGTGGTTTTGCATTTATTGTGATGAGCTTTATAAAACTCGATCCTTGTAAGACAAACAACCAGTCTTTGAAATTGGAGAACACAGTGTGGGGTCACAGTGAAACTGCTCACGTTAGAAAGAGTCATTTGGAATCACCCTTAGCTCAGCCATCCTCAGTTTGATACCTTTGTACACATGCAGCAGGTGTATCCATGTGGTAATTCCCCAAACAGGAGGGGACCAGGGGTTGGTGTTGCTACACTGAACTCAACAAAGCTAAGGCAGGCTTGTCGTAAATGAAGCGTAGGGAGAAACTGTTAGGGCTCTTACTGCAACCAGTTATCCCTGTGTTATCAATATAAAATAAATCATTTCACTAGAAAATCTGAGAGAACAGCCAAGAGCTGGCTGAGTGAATTCCCTTTCTTGTAGATTCTGGCAAATTTCAGACTAAATTGTCTTTCTTTTGAGAATGTTTGCCATATGTGGTGTTTCCTTAAATCATAAGGTAGTGTTTTTTATATTATTTAGATGTAGAGATTTTGATTCACATTGATGCAATATTTATATTTGTTTTCATAATACATTCCAGAAAACGAATGTGCTGTGCCTAGGGCTCAGTAAGAATAATCATTCTTTGATGAACAGACATTAAGTGCATATTCTTACCAGAATTGCTTCAGGAATGTCTCTGGTATACACTGATTTGAAAAGTTTCTGCTTTAGAACATAGACTGTACAGGTGGGTGACAGTGCTTAAATGAACTAGAATGCTTTCCCAAAATTTCTCTAAGGTGATTAATGCAGTTGGAGGTATAGTTTGTTCTTATATAAGAGACTTAAGAGCATTTGCGTTACAATTTAGTGGAAAGGACTAAAGAATTAGAAATCCAGCATAAAGCATTGGTCATTTGTTTTTGACAAGCCTTTGTAAGTTTGTACACTTGTCTCACTTTTTTTGAAGCCTGAACTTCCATTTTTTGAGTTACAGATGATTGAACATCTCTGACTTTTGTCAGCTTCTTTCAGAAGAGATAATTTGTGTTTTGGCGCTGCACTCTCGGAACAACAGAGAACAACTGTTAAATTGCTGGAAAAAGTCTTCCGACTAAGTGGTATTTTCCAGCTCTAGTAGTCCCTTTTGATTTAAGCTATCCTTCATATTTCCAGGATGGGTGTGATATGATAATTTTTGAGTGAATAAACTTATGTGTATTTGTGTTCTTGGAAGCACTAGAATTGGTTTCAGATGCTAAGCAGAGGAGAACTGACCAAGTTTACAGAAAGGAATAACCATATTTTGTCTTAAGTCATATTTGCATGGTGTGACTGTACTTGAATTGAAGAATGTCACCGACGTCCTTCGTGGCCAATGGTGGTGGTGCGGTTGCCACATTCATAGCTGTGTGCATCTGGCCTGGTTCATTGTAGGGACATTTGTGGGTGTAAACTGATGGGCACCATTAGGCAATGTTGTTGTTGTTGCCAGTATGGGTGCTGTTTCGTGATTGAAGGTTCTACCACTGCTGGTGGATGAGAAGAGCTGCAAATACCCTGTGATCAATCTCACAAGAAGGGAGATTCTATACAGCCATCTCATAGTGCTACAATTCAGTTGCTGTTGTCAGGTGTTACAGTTCAGCTGATGTTTTTGAGGGGAAATCTCTCATTTCTGTTGCAAGGCACTTTTCCCTAATCATTTAACTCTTTTCACCATAAATTTCCAGTTAAGTATATAGACCAGAGTTTAGGTTTTTTTACAAAGCAAAACGTGTTATTGGATTGAAAAACTTGGATTTTTAAAAACTAGCTTCGAGTCCTTGTCCTTGGTTTTGTTCACTTGAATCATGAGTAACTCATAAGCTGTGTTGATGTTACAGAGAAATGCAACAGGAACAAAAACACTTAGGTTCTGAATGCCTAGTGCTAATCCTAGTCTGTATTTTAAGACCTCTGGCATCAAGACCAAGTGTCAACAGATTTACGTTCTTTTGTCACGTGTGAGTCTGAGATTCTTTACCCAGAGTGAGCTTGGCAGGTAAATATGTGCTGTATAATTTTTTTCCTAATTTTTTAACAGTTGTCAACTTTGTGGAAAGTTAAAATATTGAATAGAGATTGCCCAGTTCCATCTCACCTAACTAGGGTCTCTTCAAAGGGATATATTTTATGTTTCCATCCTACAGTAAGTCTGATTCCTGCTGACAGGGTGCATTCACTTCCCTCCAGCACAGTAGCTCTGGGCCAAATCAGTTAACGGCTTCATAGAACATACTCTCTTGCTGACTGGCTGGAAATGCTCCACGTAGCAGAAAACAAATCCAGTCTGGATCCAATATCCACACTACGAGCACAGTGCAGCATTGAAATATTGTTTAATAATTCTGAGCTAATAATAAAGATGTGGCATAAATTCAGAATGAATTTAAGTGCCAGTACATCTCAGTAGTTTCATTACAGGACACATATCCCTCATTTTGCTCAGACCTGCACCAAAGAGATCTTTTGCAGAGGTCCAGAGGAATTATCTCCAAGGGGCTTTAATTTGGAAGCAGTTTTGAAAGGAGTGAAAAAATACTTTTCTAGATATACTTTTGAAATATGGCACCTTGAAATAAGTGAAAAAAAATTATACTAGAACAATTAAGAGAGGTTAAAATGAGGTACATCAACATGAAAGTAAAGCCTCAGCAAGGAGAAATAAAATATTAGCTATTTGCTGGCATTTGTTATGGCAAAATGTATTTGGACAACAAAGATCATGAAAGGCTTCTGGCACTTATAGAAATTACAATGAATGAATCAGCTGCTAATCCAGAGCTTGAGGCGCTCTGGTTGTGCAGATGACATTCTGAATAACTGACAGTCAAGTTTAAACCACATGGACTGCAGTAAATTTTCTATGGAACCTTTTCCCAAATATTTTGCTCACCTTGCAGTAATCCAGCGTCATTTTGAATGTATCTCCATTTCTACAAGTCCCACACAGCCAAAACATTGGTAAAACACTTTTATATTATTATTTCTATGCATTTCTGATGACTGTATGAAATAAAAGCTTCTGAAGCCGTATTTATATACTCCACTGAATTCTAATAATTCTGGACAGATCTGCCTTTTTAATGTGTAACTACAGCTATTTGGAAAACTATTCCACTTCAACATGTAGAAGGTCAAAGGAGGAGAGGATGAAATAATTTCATAACAGAAATATCAATTGAAATAATAGACTTTTTTAGGAAGTTTATATAAGTACCGGTTTAACAGTAGCTGCCCTTTTGGTTCATCTCAGTTATGACCTGCTAAATAAAAATGCAATAAATAGCTGATCTGAATAGTCTAGAGATTATTTAATATCTTGCAGTGGGAACTGGAGATTTTTTTTCTTTTAAGGAGGAACTTACATGGATAGAATCAAAAATGGAGGTTTGTTTGCCAGCCACTTCCACTTAGAATGAATTCAGACAAAATGAGAGAAAACTGTGATGTGCTTAATCATTGTTAATATTGCGTAGTGAAAATATCGCTTTTATATCTATTTTATTAGGTTTTTTGTATTATATTATTTTTCAGTAAACCCACATTTTTACTGTTTCGAATCATAGTTAAAAATAAAGGAATAAAAAAATGTGCTTGAAATTGTTAGGGTTATATAACAGGTTTTTGATCCTTAGAGCTTCTGAAACAGTTTAGTGAGAAAGCCTTGAAGTAGGCTTGAAATATGTTTTAATTTAAAAGTCTCTAAGTCAAAAGGAGGTCAGTTGTGTGCTTACTGAGCAGCATTTTCATGGAGAAAAGACTAAGCAACTAAGGAAAATGCACACTCTTCTTTGTAAATACTGAATTCTTTCTTATTCATAAATTACTCTGTCTCCATTTTTTTTGTCTGAGAGAATACATTTGTTTACATGGACAAAATAAATGTAATGTAATCAGATTATAAAAATGACATTAAATATCAACTATTTATTTACTCTAAGTAGTGTTACTTGAATGATATCAATATTTTTTTTTCTAGTTTGAGATTAAACATATTTTGCCTGCTTATCAATTTTGTTTTGTACACATGCAGATTAAATTCTGAAGTTCTGTACTCCTGCCATGGACTGGAGAACAGACTTTGCTTCTAAACTTTCAGTGCTGGAAAAGGCTCCTTCCCCATCCACAAAAAAGGTGCTGTCTCAGTGGTTGCCAGGCTTTTGTGGTTCTAACTTGGCTAAATACCACATCAAACAGCAGAGCATGTAAACGACTGCAAAGCACTCCTGGTGAATTCTTCTTCAGCTGGCTGGGCAGGGATTTCTCATTTCATACATCATTCAAAACTTACTGTAGTGATTCCACAAAGTCACCCAGGAGGCTTAAAACAATTAATGGAAAAGAAAAACTTCCTTTTGGGCTGAGATACTTTTTTTCCTCTTATTTCAAGCCTGCAGTTTGCTCTGTGCCTTCTGTTGTGTGGCTGGCAACACTGGTAGAGCTTCAAGCGTGTGTTTATGGAAGTTTATTTGCTGCAAATCTCCCAAGATCCTTCCTAGTAGAATGTGGTAACAGAAAGAGTGGCAGCAACGAGGAGTAGCTTTCTCTCTGTAAAGGGAAAAGAGCCCAAGCAGGATCGGATTCTGACGAGGTCAGGTGGCTGGTTTGGACAGCCAGCTCCAAGCCTCCAGGTCCTGGGTCAGCCAAACTTTCCATCATGGAATGAGGGGCTGCCTCCACATAGGGGTTTGTCTTTCCAGCAATGGTGAACAATGGAGCTCAGTCATACAGTGTGTTCCTCCTCATAGAAAACACTGAATTTGTTGGGAATCAAAGGCAGTTTACAAGGGGTGCAACACTGAACCCACCAACTCTCCCCTATGTTCTGGTACATCCCTCACTTTCTGAACCACTGTGCTTTCTGTTTTGGTTTTATTAAAATTTTTCTTTAGCTCTTTATGGGCTGTATTTTAATTTTGCTCATGTAAAGTTATGAAAAAGCAGCTGGATATCTGTCTTTTTACGGAAAAGATATACAGCATTAGGAATGCCAGGGAACATAATTTATAGATTTCTTAAAAGCCAGCTCTGTGAAAATACAGTGTACAGTACAGAGCACGATTTTGCTGGATGTAAAGAAATAATAAATTCCTTAAAGTTGGAATTTAAAAGTTAGTGATCCTGAATTGACCTAAATCATGCCAGCATAAAAGCAGAATGATTTCATTGAAGCTAATGGGATTTTCTGGAATTAAACTACTGTAAATAAATTCAGTATTTCTAGGTAAGCAGTTAACTTGGAGCCATTTTCTTCTTACAAGAAAAAAAGAGAGAGAGACTTCATTCTGTACAGCAGTGCTACCTTTTTTCTTTCCAAAGCCTGAAGTGGCGCTAACTTTGCAAACTCAGTTCAGTCCAGGGACTCTAAAAGCAATGCTGTCGTGTTATTAGCAGGGCACGCCCATGGTCTGATGGATGTCTCTTCAGTTCAGTCATTACTGGACTTTAAGGGGTCCCTTGTAGCTACTGATAACAGTTGAGATGTTAAATGAATCTCATTTATGTCAGAGGATCATTCCCAGATGTTGCTGCAAACCTGTAACATCTCCATATCCTTATGGATTGCACAGCAATACAGTCATTATGCTGTGGTTCCAGCACTGTCTGTTTTACATTCCCTCTCTCAAGCTATCCACTAGATCACCTCCTTGTGGATAATAAATGCCTGATAAATTGTTATAGATTGCTGTAAGGCCTCATGTGGCTGAAAAACATGGACCATCTTTAGCATCCTCTGATTGTGTATTTATAATTGCTAAAAATCCATAGCAATCAAATTTTTCATTTTTCATTGTTATCAGCTAATAATGCTTTATTAAGCCTCCAAATTAAAACTTCTTTGACTATGAAATGTTACCATATTATAACTTATTGTGTACATTCAAAGCAGAAGAATTTTTCCCCCCTTTTAATCTGACATTTTGTGATTGATTTTAGTCTTAGTCTTTTCTGTCTGGAGAATCTTGGGTTCTAGCTTGAAGTGCTTAAAATCAAGTGGTTTAATTTAGTTGATGAATATCATCATGGAGATGCTCTCCTAGATTTCGTCGATAATTGTTCATGTCCAATGTGCTTTACTTTCTTTTTCTTTATCTTGTTGGAGTTTCAAGTAGTGCATCATCCTGTTGTTTATCACTATAAAGTTACTGCCTTGTACTCATCTGACATATTCATTTGTATAGAACATATATGCCTTACTATCAAAGCTAACTGTTCTAAAGGGCAACAGTCATCTTTATGGCTTTATTGGTCTGTAATTTGTTTTATATATGTATCTTCACATCTCTTTTTTTTTAAATATAATTAGTTTGCCCCATTTACAGGTGCACATTGTTAAATTCAGTCTTCGTGTACAGATTTGTTAAGCTCATCTGTGTGGAACACAGTGGAAGCCAAGCATAGGGTGCTCAGAGTTGGTATGCTGCAGAAATTTGCCAGAATTAAAAAAAAAAAAAATTGTCTTGGAATTTATGAATTTATTTTGGCAACTTATTTTATAGCAGTTAATTATTCATATAAATGAGGCAGAATTATTGTGAAAAATCCAATAAAAAAGTTCAATTAAAAACCTAAATTATAAGCTTAATCAGAATCTTCAACAGCACAAAACCTGATTTGCATATAATCTTATTGAAAAATGCTTTCTGTAAGATGAATATTGCACTTTTGTGCAGTCTCAGCTCTATTAGTTATTTCTGCTGCATAAATGATCATATATCATTTTATCGATGGCAATTTTCTCTGCAGCTGCAGTGCCTTTATAAAGAAATCAGTAGCTCTCCACCTTCATACTGAGAATTCAGTAGGTTCCTCTTTTTTTGCATTTGAGTGGTATCTGAATCAACACAAATTAGAAAATCCAGAGAGTGTTCCAGAGGGAAGCTGTCCCTATCCATCCATTTCATGTTTAGTTATACTGGATTGTTTGCCTGCCATCATAAAAATCACATTACTACAGTAATAGCAAGTTTCAGAAAAGCTTTCTCATTATGACTAAAAGCACATAAACCTCCAAGTACCAACCATAACACAGATCAATGGGGGGGGTCGGGGTGTTCAGGGTAACAAGTGAGACCCTCAAGGCAAGAAAATTGATGACTCTGGAGGAAAACTGCAGAAAACTCCATCTCACTTGCTGCCTCCTGGTTTGTTTAGGACGAGGTAGGAGGTCGTGCAGGAGAGAATTCAAAACCCAAATGGGGGAATGGTATTGGCTAAACACTGCAAGTAAAGCTGCTTTTATCACAACAGGATATACAATACAAAATACAACCTGCTCCTCTGATAGGATATGTTCTGCAGTTTCATATCCTCAGATTTAGATTTTTTTCCCCCCTCTTTTATCTTTTCCTCATGCTGTTATCCTCAAGCTTAATTTTTAAGATCTGTAATGTAGGTGTTAAGTTTTTCAAGAGTGAGAATAGAGTTGATGGAGACCTTGTTACACAGGCTGTTGTATGTGACTATTCAGTCATAGTTGTGCTAAGAAAGTATTATATTTAAGAAAAGCATTTGACTAATCATGATTTGTGAACAAAATAGGCATGATGCAATAAGTGAAAAGTGCATCTGTATAATGGCACTAATGTGAGTTTACTTCCTTCAGGATGAATAATTGCTCTACAGTGATTGTGTTTTTGTGTAACAGAACTCACCGCATTCATTCTCCAAGCAGAACTGGCCAAGGAACAATGATCACTGCAGTCTCCATTTTTTTGTGCAGCCCTATGTTCCATCATTCAAATAATTCCACAATTCCCATAGATAAGTTGCTGAGGAGGTGAGAGAATATCACTCTCATCTCTTTTCATCTGCCAGCAATGCAGAAGGCTTGGTTGATCAACGTCTGTAATGAGGGCTATAAGAGAGCACAGATATTTGGATCAAAGGGCAATCTCTCTCTTTTATGTAACTGCAGAGCCTCACATATCACTAGATTATTCTCTGCACTTGCTGTAAATAATTCTCCCCATCAGAGCTAAGCACTTTGCAACCATTGCCTCTAAATTACATGATGATCTACACCACCTCCACCTCTGTGCAGTATCCTGACCTGAGGTTGCTTATTTTCACTCAGCTCCAGCTGCAGATTTATGACCACAGGATTACATTTTCTCTCAAGAGGATATTTTTCATATCAAACAGAATTTGTTTTTAATGCAACATTTCATCATCACCTATTTTTATTATTATAGTTTGGAAAGTGTGGTGGCCAACTGAAAATATGAACTTGTCTCTATTGAATGAATAGCTTAGAGCTGTAGCAAGGGTGGGAGCAGGTGTAGTTTCCTCTGAGGAAGTTTCAAAGAGTCCACGACATGTGCATTCTCAGTTGTTTCTTTAGGTGACCTCTGAGAATAGAGACTCAACTTCAAAATCTTTCTTTACAACTGTTTTCATAAAGACACCTGAATGCTGTGATATAGAATATATAGACATCCAAGGATGGCTCAACACCTTAGTATCTAAAGAAGTACTCAAGGTGTACATTACCCTGTGACCCTGACTTAGAGACCACCCCTGTAGGTGTGGTCACACAGTTATAAATCAACACGGAGTTATAAATCAACACAGAGTTATAGCTTGGCATCATTTTGCTGTTACCCCACCAAGGAAAATGGTGTCTAGAAAGATGGATGTGACAAAGGAATCTGGGAAAGGAGGATTTGTGAAGGTCCATGGAGCAGTTTCAGAAAATCTAGAAACCTGTTTTAACCTACCCAAATGGCAGTATTCCACTCTTCTGGCCGAAGTATAAAATCCATTAGGGAAAAATCAAGGACAAATCTGCTACTGTTATCTGTCCAAACCCCAAGACATAATGAGGCTGTTGGACTGTAGGGCCTGTTCAAGGCTCAGTGTGCACCAGCAATGAATAAGGTGCTTTTCACAGCTAAGCTTTCACTTAGCTCATTCCACAGAAGCAGATACCCAAAAGTAGAGCTCTGATTATATCACATGCCTGGGAGAAATGTGGCCTTTTCCAAAGTAGCAGGGTATTAAAAGTCTTGAAGAGCAATAGCACATGCACAGTATTCTATTGAAGATTAACAAGTTCTGCTTGATTTATATATACCTTCTAAAAGAACCAAAGTGCCAAGTTACATAATGTAAACTGCTTGCTTGCCAAACATGATTTGGAGAAAGGAGAAATAATAGAAAAATAGCTGCAAAGCTAAAAAGGAAAAAAAAAAAGGCAAAAAATTGAGGGTTTTTAAAAGAATTTTTTTCCCATCTCTCTCACATGTGTAACAGCTTATTCTTTTATATGCCATATTGTTTAAAAGACAGATGCTGCAAGAGGGTTTCCTACTGCTTATAGTTGTTCTCTTTTCACCAGATATTCCTGGTTCCCTTCACCTCCCAATTTCTGCTTGGAGGCAAGATTCAATATAAGGTTTCATTTAGAATATGCCATTTTGCCCTCATGAATATCTTTTTCCCACAGTATGTTACTTTTTCTTTTCCCCTCTGGATTTAACTCCAGCAATCTGTTATCACTCTGTTACTGCTGCCTGTTATACCTTTCAGTTTGACACCTCATCTACCAACATCACCCCGCTTTTTTTGTAGGAGGGGAATATGAATTGGCTGGGTTGTCATTTTACCTGGCTTATTCTCAGCCCTGAAAGTCCATAAATTACATGAACTTTACTGCATGTGGAAATCAGTGACTGATAGCCAGAGAAAACACCCGAATGTGGCCTGTCCCTGGCGTAGAGATCTCCATGTCCTGCAGATCTTCTCTTGGCAGCTGACCTGTGTGTGTGTCCTTGTGTTCAGGTTCTGAGCAGTGCTGGGAGCTGCTCATCTGCCTCACTCAGCTGCCACAGAGAAAACGTCAGGGGTGACTACACAGGGCACTGTGTTTAACACCTTGGAGGTGACAATTTTTTAACATGCCTTTCCATAGTGAGTGTTGGAGGTGAGAAAGAACACAGTGGCACTGAATCCTGTGCCTGTCTTTCCTTTGGTTACATCCTCTTTCAGCAGGACTTCCCACACGTGGCATCACTTGCTCTGCACAGTCCTCCTCTGCTGTGCCTGGACAGTGTCAGTGTTCATCAGGTACATTGTGGTGGTCACATGCTGCAGTATAGGTTTGAGAACCTGGGAAGAACAGGTGGGGGTTGGAAGGGTAGAATACCCTTCTGGAAGATTTATGGAGAGGAGATCAGAGCTTGTTTTGCGTAGGAAGACCTTCCTGCCTAGAAAAGGCATCTTTCCCCAAATCGGTTTTAGATGTTTTCTCCTCCTGCATTTCAGAGAAATGCTTCCTGGTAGGAGAAAAAGATAAGCCTTTGCAGACACGTCAAGGGTCCCCCCAGAGAGGGGGCCAGGGATGATGAAAGCCCTGAGAAGAGCAGAGAGTGTGTCTTTCCCCCATCCGGGTGTTTGAAACCCTGTTAAGGTTATGTTCTTTTCAGTCTCGTGTTCTTGACTTTGGAAATAAATTTTCCTATAATCCTTCCGCTTCCTGGCATTTTGGGGGTACATATATGTTTTCTTACTTGACAGGGTTTTAAGGTGTTGGAAATTAAGTCCAGTGAGTTGAAAGAAGGAAATTACACAAAGGCTGTAGCTGAGAAACATTCTCAAGATGTTACAAGACAAACACTACACATCTGAAAATTATTCCTAATCACTTCACTCAGTGATAAAACATTACATGTTTGGAGCAACTCTTTTGATTAAGGATGGCCAGTAAATTTCTTTCTTGTTTTTTAATGGAAATTTAGGTTTCAACCTTTTTTTCAAATTTACAGTGTTAGAAAAAGCAGAGGGGTTAAACTATAGTTTGATGCTATTGTCCAAAATTTCATGTTTTTTTGACAGAAAATCTGAAAAAATGGAATTCAAAAATGCTGGGGTACTGGAATAATTTTGAAAATCTCCTGGATCAGATAACTGACATTTTTGGTACTTAGTGTATTCTTTTCCTTTCCTGTATTTTTCTCCCTTGGTCCAATTCAGTGAGCTTGATATTCCCTGTTTATCATTGTGAAGTGGTTTCTTTAATAACAGCTGCTGTTGCATGGTTTACTTCATTGTATGCTTCACTTCTATTGTGCACCATGAAAAATTGTAAAGCTAAAAACTAAAAAATATACAGATTAAACCCCAAAAAGCTCTGATAAGACAGATCAGAAGTGTAGCTTTTGAAGTTAAATAAAGTTGACAACATTCATTTACACAGTTCAAATGGCACATGAAAAACATCTACGGTGAAGTAGAAGGAAGAGACCCATCTTTCATACATAATTGAAATACCTGAAGGTGCAATGCTCAGACAAGAGGAAATAAAACAAAACGCCAAATGTAAGGGATATAACTGATGGCTTTGTACCTGCAGATGAAGAACTAATATGAACAGAAGGGAAAACTAAGTCATGAACAAATTTAATTCAATATTTTCACCTGTATAAATGATGCTGAATTTTGCTGATTAAGGTGATGAAGTTATATTTATTTTTTGCTGGTTTTGTTTGACGTATTGTTGACTGTGGCTTTGTGTCACAGTGCATGTCTGCTAAGCTCTGAGCTAGCAGAGTATCCTAAGCGTACATCCAGTGGTAGACCCAGACTTCAGATGTTGCTGAGAAACAAAGACTGACTGCAAAGCAAAGCAACATGTTCATTTCTGAAACTGGGGCCATTTGTTCCTGCACCCTTAGTATTTTTGTGCCTGTCCAAACTTTGTAATGCAGCAATGAGTCTGTGAGGCTTCCTCTCTTACCAGCTACCAAGGTCTGCAATTTCAAAAGAGTACCATGCAGTTTTCATCTCATTTTCAAGTGGTTGGCTTTGAACATGTCACACTTGGTAGGACAGCACCAGAGTTATTCATCTGGGCAGAAATTAGACTAAACTTAACCAATCCAGAACAGTGGAGGAGAGCAGGGAGGTGCATGTGAGCCTCCCACAGTGTTTTCCAAATGCTGTGCTGATGCTGCTGGCTGGGAGCCCTCTATGCTGAGTACTGGGGATGGTGGGATCTGCATAAGCTCGGATCTGTACCATGAAGGGCTCTCCATGCAGCTGAGGAACATTGCACAGGCTGCTTTGTAAGGATCTCTCCACAGGTTTGTACTGGGAATTTAGACACAAAAGCCAGTTCCTGTTTTCATTGCACATTGCACATTCTGTGAATTTTTCATGGAAGCATAAAGGGAACAGTTCAATGTCTGCCTAACAAGTGCTTTTCTGAGACTTTGTGCTATTACTATTACCCAGTGGATGAGGCCACCTGATTCAAAGCATCTGAAAGGTTTAAATGATACACAAACTGAAAGAGCAAAATGTTAGACAAGACAGGCTCTTTGACTGAAGTGGTGAACGTAATGTTTTAATATTTTTAAATATTAACAAATAGTGGGAAAGGGAAGGATAAAAGGAGAGAGAAAACATTTTGAACAGGTTAAAAATACATACCCATGAGCAATATGAGCTATCAAAATGAGACAGGCCAGCTGCCTCTTGGGATGAGAGTCTTGCACCATGTCACTTGAAAGGAAAGGAGACTGTCTTTGTCTTTCCCCTTATTCAGGATACCTCCACACACGATGGTCTGGTTGGTGGAGGACTCAGGTGTATGAAAGGCCTGCCTTCATTTCTCCTTTCTTGTCAGCACACAATCAAGTTGGACAGTTTGAAGAGTCTGTCTTTCTTTGTTTAGCTAATGCAGTGAAATTTTATGTCATATGAGTTATTCCTGAAGACATAACTGGAGTCCAAACATGCTTAAATTACCTACATCCAAACTGAATTTATCTGTCAGTCAGGAATACGTTATAATTGGTAGATGGTTCATATTTTTTAGCAAATATCAAGTAGAATCACAACTTTTTCCCTTCAGAGATTAGCCCAATATGTCTTTGATATTTCTGGTTGTGGAACTTTCTGTTATTAATTAGTATGTAAATTCACACTTCAGCACTCGGTAGCCTGCCACTGAATTTTAATGGAGTCCAACTAACACTTCATAATAAAGTACTAAAAGAATAAAGGTACACAAGTACGGAGGAAGATTTTTCAAATGTTTTTGCAGGTGCCTGGATATTACTTAGCCTGTATCCTGGTGTGAATTGTACAGGGGTGGTGTGCCTGTTTTTACTGTTCTTTGTTCCTTAGACTAAGAGAAGAATACATCTGAGTCCAGCAATCAGAGTATATCATGGCAGCCATCAGCTGCAGATTCTCCCATAAAAACACTGCCCATCACTGTGGATGTTGATGTTATGACCAGACACTGCTGGCTCTCCTTTAGTGCTTGTTCAAGATTAGATTATTACAAATGCTTGAGAAGCATCATGACTCACATGTGTGTTGTCTGTCAGAAATATTCAGTAATTTCCATCCTGACGAGAAGGGCAGAGGTTACTTCTTGCAGAGGAGATTCTGAGCAATGTCAATGTCTGAGTAATACCTGTCAAGAAGACATGTAGGAATATGTTTTATGTGTTTTGGTTTAATTTCCATAATCTACACCAGATTTTAGACACCAAAATGTATATACATGTGGGTGTCTAGTTCAAAAGCTTAAAGTGATCTATGCTCATGTATATTATTTTCTGAAGATCTGGTGTGTAGCAACTGCAAAAGTTGCATGTTAAACTTTAGGCAGGATAACACTGAGCTTGGTTGAAAAGCTGCTGGAAGGTCTTCAGAGCAACTTCTAATGGTAAGGGTGAATTTCAGTCTCTTGTGAATAAGAGATAGAAATAGCTCAAGGGCTGAATTTGACCTTCGCTCTTAGAAAACTGACAATAAGTGATGTCCAATCTCATGTGTGATGTATTACAAAGATACCTTTTGTTACAATTGTCAGTAATAAGAAGTGAAGTGAAATGAGGTTTATCTTACCCAGTGTTTTTTTCCTTTAAGATCTGTACTGTATCAAATAGCCCTCACTGAGAGCATCCTGCTAATGTTCAGGAATTTTCTATTTTTCTGAAAAGAGGAAGTTTTCAGCCCTCTTCCTCTGGGTTTTCTAGATTTTACAGTGAACTAAACTCAGATTCTTAGGGGTAAAGTAATTGTGAATTTATTATTCTACTGTCAACTGCTGTCTTTCATAAATTATGATAGTTTCAAATTTATGCTGTGAAATTAACTGCCTTAGAAAGGAGGTGTTTGAACAGTCAGGATTTAAGTTTTCAAACACTATCTTGTGAGAATTTAACACTTTTTTCTCTTAAAAGAATGTCAAAGTTCTTGCACAGTCCTTATGAGCCTCAAAAACATATTCTTCAAGAGGGAAAAATGATACGTTTTGAAGATTTGGAGTAAAAATGTTGGCTGTATATTTGCAGTGTTTTGTACAATGGTATTATCACTGGAGCTCTACCCCATCCTTTTTCCCCCAAAGATATAAAGACAGAATGTTCATTATTTCCAGATACTATTTTCCTATTTTCTTTCCTGCCTGTCTCTTTCTATATATGTGCATTTTAATAACAGACTTTCAAGGGGGAAGAGTGAGGGAGGAGGAATTGTCTGGAGGTTATTTTCTCCTTTTTAGAATTAAGTTTTATGATCACAGCAAAGAAAGTAAGAAGGAAACAATTACTAGTGTTTGCTTCTCTTCTGTATTAAACCAGATGTGTTTAAACAAGCCCAGTGCAGGGAGGATAATCAAGCTTGATCTGCAAAAGATAAACCAGCTGGAGTACCAGGAGGCTGCAGAGCCATTTTTGCATCCCACTCCCATCCTGATTTCCAGCTCTCTCACCAGAGCTAATGAGCTGAGACACGGCACTGTGTTAACAGGGAGGCATTGCCTCCAGTAGCCAGTCAAACTTATTTACCTTTACCCTGAGCATCTCTATAAGCATCTATACAAGCACCTCTATAACAACAATAATGCGATGCATAGGCACAGAGTGAAGCAGATATTCAGTGCTTTTAATGAACTAGCAGAGACAAGGGGGCTGGTAAAAAATCCCTTCTGTCTGCACCTGTTCTAAAAATTTTGCTCTGTGGTTTTTAAAACGCCAAATGGCTCTTTGAGAGCTCAAGAATTGTTTAAAAACAATCGAGTCTTTAGTATGAACAAGCAAGCAGACAAAAAAGTGCTTTTTTAAAACCAAAATCTGTTAAAAAATCATGGTATATTTTGAATGAAAATGGAAAAAAGGACTCGCTGGTTTGTTTTGGTCAGAAGCCTATATAATTAATCTACTCTCAAGGTCAACTGGATGTGTAAGCAGAAAATATATACCTGAAATATAATAAAAATTCTGATACTACCATCCCCTGTAGCATTTTCTGTGTCCCCTAACAGGAAGTCATGATTTGCATGCCTATTAAAAAACCCCATAAATTTATCTCAGTTTACCTCAAAAGTTTCTGTGTAACTAGGAACAACTCTGGAAAGTAGTTTAAAGACATGACTTGCTTTTCAGAAAGCTTCCAGTATTATTAAACATCTTTTACCAATTGAAGAGTTTTCCCATTTTTTTTCCTTTTTTTTTTTTTTTTCCCCTTTGGGAACAAGTAGATATAAATTGGATTACTTTTGCAGGAATAGCCATCTAAATTGGATTAACCAGATGAACTGATAAAAGGCATTTCCAGCCTTTCCACAATGCCTAGGGATTTCTTCCTCCCATCTTTATTTCTAGTAACATCTTCCTCCCCCCATTCCTTGAGAGCCAGTGGGGAAGTGTTTCTCAAATTGTGTTGTGAAGTCACAGCATATTGTAATTTGAGTGGTACATGATCAAAAAGCTTGATAACTTTTCCTCTATGATATGGGGAAAGCTGAAAGTCTGTTTCCCTTGGTTTTCAATGTCTCTCACCTGCCATAGAGGTCCTTAAAGAACATCAACGAGCTCTTCCTTTCACCTTCCCTTCACTACCCGAACAGGACTTGTTTCCTACCTCTGTCAGGTCCTGGAGCCTTATCATTCCCTCTGTTTATGAGCTGACAGAATGTCTTTTTGGTTTTTTTTCATTCCTGTTTAATGAAAGTCATGACAGTTCAGTGAGACTGAAGGAGTGAAGGAGTTACAGTTGTCTCTTGGAGTTTTACATTCCTGGCCAGTGTGAGAAAGTCTTAAACCATTTGATGATACCACTTAGAGTGTGCCAAGTGCCTTGGGAATATGCACAGATCACAGTCCACAGATATACTCTGCCTACAATGAGAAGCACCATTAAGTCAGTGGGCTGCTTTATTAGGCACTAAAGTTTTAACACTCTCCTTGTTAAGGCTACCAGTGACATCCCCAATGTGCTCAGTGGTGCACACCTCTCTGGAGTAACTTTAGGTGTGGTTCCTGGGAACTGCATGTAAAACAACCCTCTCCTGGATATATTTTATTGTACCTGTAGTGCTGCAACTTCAAAGGTAGGAAAGAACTGTGGAATGATAGCTAGACTACACAGAAGAATAATTTTAAATTTTTGAGACTTCCTGCTTCCATTTGAAATGCTATGCAAAACCTGAAGACACTACTTACAGAATAAGATATTAGCCCCTTTTGTTCATTCTTTGCTCTCTCAACAGCATTTCTATTACCCATTCACCTATGCGTTCACCCTCTATTTCACAGTTTTTCTGCAAGGATAGGGCCTTTCACAAAGAGATCTTTTTCAGGGAGCAACTCAATTCACTCTCCCAAGGTGAAAGTGGATTTCACATTTTCATATTCAACTCATGCTTGGATTGAATTAAAAATGCAGAAGAACGGTGAATATATTTTAATGTTTGTTTCCATTCATAGCAGTCTAATGGGATAGATGAAAGTGTTTGAGGTGTGAAACCCATAGCAGGGTATTGTGCTAAGTACAAGTTGCTCTTATGACAATCTCACTCCCACGTTTAGACTATTGGCTGTTTAGGGACTGAAGTTTTTATCTCTGCTCTGTGACAGAGTCATTACATTGTTATCTGGCTTTAAATAGTGTTCAGAATTTAAGTGTCATAAAAGCTTGGTGCATATTGTGAGCTACTCAGCCATCCTTGTTTACTGAGTCCTGGGTTTACAGGATGTTGCCTGCAGCTTACATATCACTTCTTTTTTCTAAAGTTGAACCCTTCAGAAGTACAAAGCTCTTTTAGCAGAGCTTCAGTGAAAGCTGTTTGGCCAGGGGGATTCTTTCACTGTCACATATTGCATCCTTCAATAGAAATATAGCACTGTCACTTCAATTTGTCTTACGCTTCTATGTGTCTCCTGTAACAGTTAGACTTGCCTCTTAAGTCTCTTGCCACTAAATGTGGGTCCGGACCAAACCCAGTTCCACATACATGCTGTTCAAGAAAAGACTAGGTAATAAGTAATGCAGGAAGTGACACAAGATCTCTGGGTTAGCTTTCATCAGACTAATCACCTCCCAGTCTACATGGCCCAGTTTTTACTTAGTTATTGAAGGCCTGCATTTGTTCTCTCACATTCTCTATTACTTGTTCTTTTACCTTCTTAATCCCCTTGTTTCAGTACTGTCTTCCTTTGATATCACCTTTCACTCTGAGCTACCTATAGATTCCCAGTACCTCTTTGCTTCACTTTGCCTGCTTTGAAATCAGCAATCATTTCCTCCCAAGATTGGGGCAGGAGGCAGAAACACATTTGGCTTTGACACCAACTACTGAGATGTGGGTTGAGAAGCCAAATGTATGGACAAGACTGGAAAGCTACTGGGTGCTTTTCTTACATATTTGATCAGTTGAACAGGTATTAACTGGTTTAGAGACACATGACCCTTCTAACCTGCCTCTCCCTTAAAATGCCACATTTAAAAAGCAAGCTGCAAAGTTAGAAACTGGAGGATTCATGCCATTATGCTTAAGTTGCCTTAAAGTTGAGTATTTAGTCTCTGCCAGCTGTCTTCAACCTGTTTTTCTGCCAATATCCAAACTTTAGATTGGTTCACAAGAGAAATTTAATGAGCTGCTCCTGCAGCCTGGCTTTGATGTGAACAAAGTTAGAGTCAAATATACCTGCTAGGATTATTTCCTATACCCTGAGAGAGAAGTTAGTGTTTTCCTTCCTAGTTTACTGACTCAAATCCAGTTTGATTTCTGTTTCTGTGCATCACATTGTTTACACTGTTTGCTGGCAGGTAATGGGATTATTTAGATAAAACAAGCAAATGTGTTTAATGCAAGTTTCCTGCCAGTATGGCTATGTATATATGACAGGTACTAGACACATGATTTTCTTTGGTTGAGATGAAAGGAAAAGCTGTACAAATATTTTCTCTCACTAAGCAAAAATGCAAAGTAAAATATTGTATTACAGTATTACAGAAACATGCAAGAAGTCTACTCTCAGAATGTTGTGGGGTTGTCAATTTTTGCTGGAGATAACTAACTTTGCTTTTGCTGAAACACCACAGGACCTAGAAGGATGAAAATCCAGATCAATTTCCATTTGCTCCTGCATATTCTAATAGAACAAATATGCACTGAAAGGTCAAGTCTGGGAGGGAGCAAGTAGATACCCAGGAATTTCAAAAGAGGGGGAGATCCAGTGGGCAGTTTAAGAGCTCTTGTTTGAGCAAACAATGACAAGGCTATCAGAGGCTGAGAAAATAAGTTTTCTTTATTTACCTGTAAATTTGTTTCATCCATTGCTTTATTAAGACAGAAAAAAAAAGAGGAAAATAATTAGATAGGGAGTATTGTGGGGGATATACTGAGAGGAAAGAGATACAGACGTAGTGATGATTTGGTTTACATAAGCACTTGCTGTTTAAGAAATATGTGGCTCTGAAAAATCTGCAATGGGTAAAATGAGAAGGGAGAGTTGGAAGATTCATTATGCAGGGCTTTTCCATGTTCAGTTTTTAATATTGAAAGAACAGTTTCAGGAAAATGAATGATTTCATTAAAAAAGGACAAAGTAGGGGAAAAGAAATGTGATGTCAAGCAACATGCTTTTGCAGGATCTGCTGTAGCTGGATGGCTGTAAGGGAAGCTCAGGCAGTGTGTCAGCAAGCCCTGAAGACACTGTGACAGCACCAGTGGCAGTGATACAGGAGAGGAGCAGGCATGACTGATAGAAAGGTTTTGTCTAATTCTGATATCATTCACATCAGTGTATAACAGAAACTACTCCACAGGAGTCGGAAGAATTTCACAGTTTAGGATTGGTGTGGGATTTAGCAGTTTTGACTCCTGGTGGAAAAGAAATGTCCTGACTCAAATCTAAAACTCTGGAAGTGAATTTAAATAGAAATGATGGCTCACTTGGAAATAGTACTGTGGATGCCTCAGGGTATACATTGGCTATACAATGCCCTTTTATGATTATTGTGATGGTGGCCTAAAACCTGGCACAAACCCACTATATATTACATGTTGGTAATTAATGAGATTATGCTTCAGGACTTGTGCTAGTTTTACTGATATTAGTTTATGATATGTGGTAAGGACCCAGCTGGGGCAGGAAGGATTTGTGTAGAGCTGGAGCTGCTATTCTCTGACATTCTTGGGGCTGCATGGGTAACTGCTAGGACACTTGGATATGAATGCCAGTGAGAGGGAATTATCCCCGACAAATCCATAGGTTACAGGACAGCAGTTCATCTGGGAATTGAGACATTCATGTTCTCTAATGCCATCATTATTACAGTGCTATCCTGGGTAATTTTTGTTGGAGGAAGGAGCAGCAATTCTTATTCTTAGGCTGCCTGCCACTTCTTATTATAGAGGGTTCTTGTAACCTTTATCTTAATGTTTTCAGCACCTCATCTGCTTGCAAAAGACTTTTGAAATTCAGTGAAGTGGAAGCCTTCAGGGTAATAAATGTTCACAACTAGAATCACTTGGGAATGTTCTGTAAAAGATTTAGAGGTTTTCTGTTCGAAAACTGCTGAGTCCCCTAAACTGAATCTTTCCTGATCCCATACTTGGGATGGATGCAGAATGGAAGACCTGGTCAAAATGAGAGACAGAAAAAGACATTCACAAAATGGCCGTTATCAGCAACGAAAAAGAGACAGAAACCCATCCATCTGGGAACAGCCAGGTGTCTGGCACTTAAAATATTTGGAATTCCTCATATGGGAGGCTCAGAATTTAGTTACTGCTCTGGATTAATAGCCTAAACTTGTACTTTTAATGTGTTAGATGAATGCCATAGTGTCTGAGTTCTGGGGTTTGCAGTTATTCTCTCTCTCCTTCATTAGAAATGAGAATTCTATCTTTGACATACATGAATTTGCTGGCAGTGTGGAAACTCCCAGGCAGCTGCAGGTCACTTCGTAGGTACAAAAACATTGGCAGGTATGAAAAAGGAAATTGTGCTGCATTGACACCTGCAGAAAAGTTTGGCCTCACCGATAAATATATTGAATTACATAGATTTGAACCATGTCATTCAGCTAAAACAAAATCCTATGTGATTCTAAAGCTGGAGTTGCTGCTGGACTAGAAGAGCCACAATTTGTAATGCATGTGGCATTCTCATTCCACTCTGGGTGGTCTATTGTCAGTATAGATAGAATACCTCTTTCTTTGACAAGATATTTCCAAAACAACATTGTCTGAAAGATGAAGTTATTCTGTAACTCATATCAGCAGTAGGGGAAAGTCTGTCAGTTCCTAAAAGGTGCCACTTCTCAATTCCAGATTATATGGCTTTTTAAGGTAACTGAGTCTATTCCTTATTGATTACAAAGTGCCCTCCTCCACAAATACTTGGATAGTTACACTTCAGTAGTGTATCTCCAATAAGGAATGAAATGGACATTTCTCCGATTGCTCTTTTGCAGCAGGTAGAATCATTAATCACCTGCAGTCCTCTCACTGCAGCATGCTGGGGCATAATAAACATCCCTAAGAAACCAGCAGCAGGCGGCTGTTCTCTGGGCAGCTCTGTGCTTCCATGTCATGACAGTAGAGGATATTTTACCTACTGAACTTCTTTCCTATTTGAGAAGTGAATTTATTCGTAGCCAAAAGTATTCAGATGATGCCTCTACAAACTCACATGCTCTGTTATTTCACTTGAGTTGTACAAGTGGTTTTGTTCCTTCTGGTCGCCTGGACTAACTACAATAAGTAAATGTTTGAAGCAGCTGCCACATCTTGTCTGACATCAGAAAAAGACCAAGGGACATTGCTAACAGGAGAGGGGACTCTTGTCTGTTGGGCAGACTGGAATCTTTCAAATTACTCAACAAGCAGAAAGGAAGCTGAAAGCAAACTGAGTGATTTTTATTTCTTAAGTGGGTTCAAGTTGGAACTCCAGAGTGACATTGATGCTTTCAAGAAATTTTAGCATTTAGTGTTTCAATTCTTTCTCTATAAAATGGAAGAAATAACATTTCCTTACTTTGTGAAGATTGAAAAAGTAACTGTAACAGTGAAACACTAGAGTAATTTGAGACTGAAAAGCAGCATATTTCTTCCATTATGAAAACTATTTTCCCCAAATTTATTCCATTTAATCCCACTCTTTGTGTATTAGCTTTTATTCTTTTCAGTACGGTTTACACAAAGTTATGTGTAAAGCCCCCTTAAATAGATTCTCAGTCAGATCCTGCCTCCTCTGAAGGGTACTCAGTGAAACAAAGGTCTGAAAGCAAAATGAATGAGGAAAACCTTGTCAACATGTGACTAAACCAATTTGCAAATAAACTAATATTTACAGTATAATGCTGATGGCTGCAGGGTGGATTTCTTTTTAGGTCAGGGAATGGTCTCAGAAACCTGCTAAGTGCTTATTATTTTCTCAAATATTTCAGAGCATGAATTTGCTCATGAAGCCATCTGTGTCTATAATTTAACATCAATAAGTTCTGAAGCCTTAAAACTGAGCATTTTGTTTAGAGAAATTTATCTTTGCAAATTGTTTTCCTTTTTGTAGATTCACTGGCATAAATCAAGGGAACTATGTATTTGTAATTGCAAGTAGATTTAAAAAAAATCATATTCATGATACTTTTGATAGGAAATTTTAAAGGTTCAGGACTAAATTACAGTTTCCAAGGCTCTTTACTTTGAAACATTGATTCAAAAGATACTTTATAGTGGTGTGTGATTTGCTTTTCCTTTCATCTAATAACTTTTAACATGTTTGTTCAGAAAATAGTAAACATCAAACATACAGTAACAAGATTGCATCACAGGCAGAACTAATAACTTCTAAAAACTTTCTCTTTACTATAGATATATTTCTGATGAAAATTATTATATTCTTCTACCAAAATTTTCTGTTTGGGTCCCCTGCTTCTGCTATTTTCTCTTGGCCTTTCTTTTTCACCCAGGCACAAAATGAGATTCAGATTAAACCTATAGAGGAAAGTAATCTTTCACTTCTATCTCCAATTCACTTAGATATGGTGCAGAATATTAGAAGATTTCTTTCCATGCCTACATTTATCAAGCCAGATTGTATTGGTTAGAATCTTTATTTTTGGCAGCTTTTATTTTCTTTTAAAGATATTCTGTCTCTAGATGAAAAACCTGGAGTACAGCATTATATCTGAATTGTTTTAGGAGCTAAAATGCAGACTACGGGCAGATTTTCAGCTGCTCTAAAATCCTTTTTAGCTCCACAGAACTAATATGTTAGGTTATTTCAATAAGGTACCAGGCCAAGGATGCTTTGAATAAGGAAAAGAAAGATGAATTGTTGCCAAGACATAATTTTGTATGTATAAGTTATTTGTGTAGGAAGACTGTTCATTATAACCCATTAGTTTAAAAGAAGGTTGCTCTGTTAAAGAATGAGTAAGCTTTGCTAACAATGTAAAGATGTATAGGGAATAAACAGGCAAGATGAACAGTGCCTGTTTTCAACCCCCAGGCTCATCCCAAGCATCTTTAAGAAGGTGCTGGCAGCTCTTACTGCTCACTGGCTTATTCTTGTGGACTGCAAGGAGAGAGAACCGCTGATGGAACTGGTATGGGACTGAGGTGTGTGTGCATTTTCCAGGACACATTTTCCAAGGCAAAACCCATTCTCTTCCCATCCTAATGGTTCCTACCAGGGTGGAGCTGACACCACTGGTTAGGGCAGGACACTGCTCTCTGCTGGAGAGCATTTTCGCAGGGCCCTGAGCACACCAACAAGGCTTGATTACCTGGAGTAGCCTCACCTGGGAACATCACCCACACCCCCCTCTGCTTTTCTCCCTCTTCAAAAGCCGTGCTCAAGGTTCCTCCTCCTTTTCTGAGCTGCGTCGTACCCAGTCCTGTCTCTTGCTGTCCCTAAGGCATCATCCCAACCTGCCAAATGGGATTCCAGAATTTACCTTGGACTTTGTTATCTAGTCTCCTCTGATGATTACTGGCTGGCCACTGAAGCGTGTTACTGTCCACCGCCTAGCCCTGCTTGGATGCTTTGGCCGTGAACCCTAACAGGTAGGATTGCTGTTCCTGCCACACTGTGGTGAAACTCAGCTCCTGGTCTGTCTGCCCTTGGAGTGCAACTCTGTTCTGCAGCTTGCTGATATGTCTATTAGCTGTTTCCAAATTGCATTTACAGTGAGAAGATAATGTCTCACAACACTTGCTGAGCATAAAATGTTATCTTCTCTGCTTTGAAAAGTGCATTTGAGGTGCAAGTGGGTCTGCCACACTTGCAAGAGTTTACTGGTTGAGTCTATTTACTTATTTGCCACTTAAAAATTGGTTTTGCATTTGCTAGAGGATGCTTTGCTACTGAACTTTAGCTTATTCAGTAGTTAGATTACCTTTAGAAAGTACAGGCTGCTCTGTTGACCCTCCATTCCTGTTTATTTGTTTGTTTGGCTTAGTAAATTATGAGTCCTGGGCTCTCATGGAACTCTGAAGGAACTTTTGCGTTGTTCTGGCACAAACCTGCCATGTCACCTTCAAAAACTAGGCTGATAATCACTGACCTTTGTTGTCAATCTGGCATTTAGAAAACTCCAAGACTTTTAACACATGCTTAAATATTAAAATGCCTTAATTTACATGTTTCATTTCATGTCTTGGTTGTGAAGCAGTTACATTTAATGAGCTATTGACAACTAGAGGAAAATTTAAATGTATCCAAATCTGGCCTCAATTGCAAGTAAACCCACAGTTGTTTCTTTTCTTCTGGGAGGATGATAAGAACAGCAGAGGAAATTATTGATAACAGATGTTTGCAAGACTGCATGGTAGGAGTTGGTTGCCTTGTTAGGTCTTGACTGAGAAAATGTTGCTATTCATAAAATTGCTGACTTTTAGTAGGAGCTAGAATTGTCAGTGATTGATCTTCAGATTGCTTTCATTATGGGGCTTCCACATAGAAATAACACTGTGTTTGATTTCATTTTTTTGCCTTTTTGCCAAGGAGGGTCGTTTATAATGTTAGTTCATGAATAATGGCCAAAAGAGCTGGTGAAGCTGAGAGAGCTTGATCCTCAGAGTGGTTTGAGCCCAGGGCACACCAAAGGCTGACATTAAGCAAATCCTTATGCAATTCTTCTAGTCTATTTAAATGTCGCACTTAATCTTTTTTCTCCAGCATTAAATCTTTCTGTCAGGACCTCTCCCATACCACAGGGAGGTGTATCAATGAAGATGAGTTAGCTCTAGAAAAAAAGACCTTGATTATCTGGATAAATATTTAACATATTTTAAAAGAGATGTTTGCTATGTGTTAGATTTCTGAAATGGCTGAAATTACTGTATTAACATGGCAGCAAATGGATCTTTTTCATTTATCCCTTGTAGTGTTCAGTCCCTTAGTGTGTTTTACTAAGAATTGCATTAAGAGTATTTTCACAGTTTTTTTTTTCCTTTTTTTCCAAAGTCTGCTTTAACCAGGCTTATTTCTGTTCTGTTATATGGAATAACAGTTGGTCTTTCTAAAGAGTTCTGTGATTTTAATTCACATTTATTTTAACTGGAACCATAAATTAGAGAAATGAGTCATTTATATACTCTTTTTTATGAAGCATTTGTGATATTGAAAGACAAGGCTTACAGCTGCATCTGCATTCCATTTGTAAGGTGTAATTGTTTGTTATCAATAGCCTGAAAGAAATCAGTATCCAAACAGTGATCTTGATATTTTGTAGAAAGGTAATTGAAAACCATCTGAGCACTTAAGTTTGCTAGTGTTCCATTCAGTGATTATAAAATTACTCTTGTTTTTGAGATGACAGGTTTGATTACATAGTTTCCATCCATTAGAATGTTACCTTCTGTAAATGTTCAAAACCCACTGTATTCTAGACTCTTAAATTCAATTTGTCAATATTTTTTTCATCTCCTGATACTACAGGTTTACTAGGAACTGAAAGAGACAAAATAAGTGTTGCAGGATAGGGACAGCTGCCATCCAAAGCATTATTCCACTGCAGGTACAGAACAGTTGCTTGTGACAGGAAGGGATTTTGACAAGTGTGTTCAATACATCAAAGAAAGCAACCATATGGATGTTTAAGGACAAAAGTTTGGACAGGTGTGTGCTGACCTGAGAATTCAGTAGGAAATGTTACATTTAGCTATCCTCTAAGATAAGTCCCTCAACTGTGTATTACAAGAAAAATTGCTTTCTGAAAAACCTTCCTCTGCATAGGAAGTCAGCAGTGCAACCAGAGCTGGATGCAGTGCTGTCCTCTGGGTGGAGTCTCATGAGGCCAGAGGAGAAGGGGAGAATCCTCCGCCTTTGACCTGCTGGTCACTCTGCTTTTGATCAGCCCAGGACACTGAATACGTCACCCTTCTCCATAGCCCAGATAACCAGGTCTCCCATATGCTTCTGGAAAGGGTCCACATCTTCCCTAGACTTTGTTTTATCACTGACATATCTATAGGTGTTTTTCATGTTGTCCTGGACATTCCTGGCAAGATTTAATTCTATCAGGGCTTTAGCTTTCATTATGTGATCCTTGGCTGCTTAGACCCTCTTTATTTTTGTTCCTCCCAGGCTATTGGGCCTTGCTTCTGCCTCTTCTAGGCTTCCTCTTTGTGTCTGAGGTTGTCTAAGAGTTCCTTGTTCATCCACAGAGGCCTCCTGGCATTTTTGCCCAAATTTCTCTTTGCTGGGTTGTATTGCTCCTGAGCTGGGAGGGAAGAAATCCTTGAAAATCCATGAGCTTTCTTGGGCTCCTCTTCCAATCATGCTCTCCCAAGTCAATACCTGATTTACTGATTTTTTTTTTTTTTTTTCAAATTAATTGTTATACTGTAGGAAAATTTCTCAAAAAAAGTTGATTTTACTGACTCTCTTAGTATTACAATGCTGTGTGTTCTAAAGAAAAGAGAATAAAACTTTTTCCACTTCCTTTCATGTTCACTTTTGTACTCAGGGTGCCAGTAAAGTGACCGTTCCCATCTGTCTGATCTCTTATAGCTGTGCAATTGTTAAATTCTTTCACAATTGCTTAAGTATTATTAATAAAGGGTTTTCTTATCAGGTTTAATAACGTTTTCTTGAATTTTGTAATGGTTAGTTGAAATCCAACTTTATGAAATCTTCTGAGTCCACATATTTTATCAAAGTAAACTTATCTCTAGAAGATTAGGGGGAGTTTAATACAAATAATTGTGTTAGTATCTAGCTGAGTTAATTTCCCAAAGGATTTATCAAGAAGAGTAGATCACACCAAAATTAATTATAAAGTCTTCTATAACTTATTTAACAAAGCCTTCTCTTATTTGCAAGTAACAATTGGGGTGCTATCAATAATACGACAACCTGAAGTCATTGAAAAAAACTAATTAAAAATTGTTTACATTTAATGAAATAGCAGTTCAGATCAGAATTGCCTTCCCAAGTGATAATTCCTTGTCAAGCTTTATTCTTTCATATGCTGGCTAAGGCATGCAATGAATGATTCAGGCTAATTCCACCTGCTTTGGAAATCCACCAGCAGCTGTAACCAGGGTAACCTGTAATTCTAGTCTTAGTTCACCTGGAAACCTTATGCTGTTTTTATCAGATGTTGTGGTGAACTCTTCATTTATACATCAGACATTTATTTAATCAATGAATCTTCTACCCAAGGAACTGTCAGTTTTCTGCAGCACACAGCGGTGCTGTCTCTAGATTACAATTGTTGGGGTTTTTGAAATGCGTGTTGTTTTCAGTTAGTTTTCCCTTATGTGCAAGCAGTTTATTTCAGTATATTAGTTTGTCAGTATATGACAGAAACATATATTTTCCTCTTGTATCATATGGGAAAGATAGATCCAGAAGTTATAATATTTAGACTGGAAACTGAGGCACAATAATTAATACATTTAGAAATGCAAATGTTTCCCATGCTCTTTCCTCGTGGTAGTGTGTTGAGTCTCCTGTCTTTCATCCCTTGGTGGGGAGATTTGCTCATGAGCATCTTGATAGTTGGATGTCAGTATGATTGAAGATGGAGAGAATATATTTCTTTTTCCCTAGTATGGTTGATTGCCTTATGTTTTCAATATTTATTTTTACCTAAATGAAAAAAGCAGTTGTGATTATCCAAAGTTGTTACACTACTTGTGTATGATGGATATGCCATATAGAACCCAGTTAATTTTCTTTCTAACTGCATATTGCACTTCCTGCAGTGTCAGTTATATTGAATGATAAAGTTAAACTCTCTTTGGGATTTAATCTTTTCTATTAAAATTGTCAGCCACATGAAATGGAAGCATCAGCATCAATGGAACCTGTACTGGTCCCAGCTGCTTGTCCTTTGCTATATCACATGTATTGCTGAGCGACTCTACCTAAAGTTACATGTGTGAAATTCCCTAAATAGCAGGAGAGACTCCTTCTGGCAAAACTATTTATTGAATTTTATGCAGTAGTCAAGAAAAACAGTTACTCTAACATTTACACAGAATATATAATTATTATCTTCCATACTCCTAACCGACTGTTCTGGTTTCTTTTAATTCAAAAAAAATTGACGTGACCTTTGTAGGGACAAGAAGAAAAGGTGCACTCCAAGTAGAGGTGAGAGGGAATGGCCCTTATTAAAATGGCGCCCAGCTTATATAGGGTAGGACACGGAACTCTCTAGAAAAGGGGTTGAACTTGCAAACCCGCTCCCATGGATGGAGGAACTGGGAGTGTCGTAACCATAAAAGGCAAACGAAGGCAGATATAACCATAAAAGGCAGAAATCGACCAATCAGGGAGCAGGACAAACATGGGGGAAAGACGAACTCCATTTTGTATAATATGAAATAGGAATATTCGAACTTTACAACAACCCTATAAAACTGGGAACTCGTAACAGTCCGGTACGCAGAAAGTTGGTCTTGCTGACAAGAACATTCCTTGTTTCTGCCGTCCTCCTTCTTTATCCCGATCGTGTCAAGTTGTTTCATGTGGTTTTTTCCATTTTGAGTACATCTGTATCCCAGCACAAAATTGCTGGTTTTTTTTCCACGGAATAGCTGACGTATTTTCTCTTCAGATGTAGCCTGAAGTATAGGTGACATTTGCTAAACTAGTTTTAATTCTATGCATTTGTAAATTTTTACTGTTGATGGTGCTGTAAAAGTGAAGAATGTGGCCCCCTGTGGGCTAATGTGTAAGACTGGGATAACTGCGTATTTTGCTTTCATAAGTTCGAGGTCTAAAACTTCCACTTATAACTTTTCTAAGAGGACTGAGATTGTGACTCAAAGTCAGACTTATTATTCTGGACCATGATGAAAACTGTGGGGACCAACACTCAGGCAAGAGTCACCCCTTTCTAGGGACAATTGAATATATGCACAAGGCCTAATACGTCCTCAGTTCTTAGGTGGTCATTGCCAATCTCTTTTTTAGGTGATGAACTTTCATGCTGTTCACAAATATCTGAATCCCTTCCTGCAGTAGAATTCATTTACCGTTGTGCAAATATTCTGTATTTATTCTAGACCACGCACAGATCTGAGTGACATCAGAGTAAGCCTGCAGTAACCCCAATTAATTTCCGGAGGCTTATTCCAGATTCATCCTACTCAGAGATAAAAATGTGTGTGTTTATCCTTGAATTGCATGGCACAGGCTGTAATGGTGAGGTGCATTGAGCTCCATTCTCAGCATAAAGTAGTTTGGGGTAGTCAGTTGAAAAATGTTACGCACCAGATTGACAAGGTAGATGATCCATTGTCACCTCCCTTAAGCAATATATGAATATTAATGAATCCATTTTGTGCTATCATGATTTCTGAAAGTAAAAGAAAATTCTAACACCTGTGGGTTGGTAGGGTGTTTTTTGTTTTTTTCTTTAATTGGTTTGTGAGCACTGAGGATACTGAGTTTGTAGGAAAGGAAAATTAGATCCTAACTGGCTGGGCAGTTTTTTTGACATATAGCTTTTTGTTGATAGGAGTTGTGTTCCTTCAACAAAACATATCTGCATTCTTTTAAAAATGGAGTCCTTTCAGAGATTCATTTTAGTGGTCTTCATCTGTAAATTTGTGGCAAAAAAGGGTCAGTAGAGGAGTCTGGTTCATCCTTCTGCACTCAGATTTGAGGGTTTACATTGTAGAATTAGCGTTAGTTTTGGTTTAGGCTTGGCAAAGTACTCACAAAGTTATGGAGCTATTAGAGCTGTGTATTGTCTCATTTTAATAATAATATTACTTTTGGTTCAGATGATTTTATTATTTCAATAAATATGCATTATATGAAATTGGTGCCTTTTTGTCTGTAGATGGTATTTTATGACCATGGAATAATCAACAGTTTTAGAAAAGGAAAAGAAAACTGCAATGCAGTACAACAGTCCTCCTCAGCTGTCAGTTTTTTCCAATTAATTTGCTCATTTAATGGTTGCAAATCCAATTGACAGTCAGGTATTTCTTCTGAAACCTTCTTTGGTGTTCAGGGAAATTTAGTAAAGAATTGCGTTTGACATTTTAATAAAGAAGTGTGGCTTTATGATGCAGTCAGTGTGCTCGAGCAGAAAACAACAAGCCATGAAGAGAAAATAATAAAGTTTATTGTTTTTAATGTCCTTTAACTTGAATCCAGTAATTAGAAGAATAATGTAGCTCTAAGGACCTAATTTGAAGGTAAAATTTTAATTGTGTTATTGAAAGCTTTTGTAGTTTCCTATTTGAATCTAAAAGGTCCAGTCTGCTCTCACAACGATGTTGACGTTGCTCTAGTATGACTGAGTATTTCAAGTGCTGGAAAAAGTTTTGACTTATGACCATCGAAGGAGGAAAATATGGAACCCAAACCAGCACAACCGTTTTGCATTTATTGTAGTCTAACCACGTCCATTATTCCAAATACCTTTATTTTTCAGTTACAGAAGTATATAGGTCTTAAAAGCCAGGGTAATTTGAACAAATAGGTTCTGCTATTAGAATATACTCTGGAACACAAAAAGAAAACTCAGTTTTAAGACAAAACCCAGTGACATTTAGTAAAATAAACATATTATGAAATAAAGCTCTTAACATCTGTTCTATCAAAAAACATATCCTCATATATCAGAACCTCAATTAGCTTTTTCACTTATGTTGGTGATTTACATAGGCTCAGAAAGGCATTGAAAGTTCGTACTAAAACAATCCTTTTAGTAGATTTTCAATCTGGAGATGTTCTTCTTAAGGGTAGCTCTTTAGAATTTTTATTCACCATCTATGTGGGTCACAGTGATAATATTGTAGGTGTGGAAGTTCAACACATTTAGGCCCTAAAAGCCAGAGGGTGTAAGTCTCAAACGAGGTCAGAGGGAGTCCCTGCCCAATATTTTAAGTGTTTTTTAAATCCTCATTTTGAATGTTGGATTGTATTCAGCAAGCTCGAGATCTCGTGGATTTGACTGGTACTGCAGGTGGGCAGGAAAAGGGAAGAGATCGTGGCTCTTTAGTATCTAAACTAATTAGTCTGATTTTAATAATTACTTGAAGGTTTTTAATAAATAAGTATGGATCTCTTCTTTTGGCCCCTGTGACCCAGTTCAATGTTTTCAGAAGTTTAAGGAACTTGCTGCTGGGATTTTTGGTTGTGATTGTTTTTCTGAGGAACCTTGGAATTCTCTTGGTTTTGATGCCAGTTCTTTGCAGGGAGGGGCAGTTGTCATTTTCACAGCCAGTCCGTAGTTGCCTTACTGGTGCTTGGTGGGCAGTGACAATCCAGCTCTGTGATACCTAGAGCCCTGGACTAGATTAGAGTTCAGGGAGCTGGCCAACAAATTTTCCTGGACTTGTGCTTAAAAATAAAACAAAGCCTAGGCATTCCATGAGTGCCAGACTAATCCATGTCATGGTGCAGTTGTTTGTTTTTTAATTATTTATTTTTTTAAGTGCTCAGCATCTAGCAGTACAGTGTAGTGACCCTGAGGTTATGCTGCATTTGCATGTTTGCAAACGTCTGAGTGATCATATGCTGGTGATAAAGCCAGCAAAACACAGTGAATTAAAATTGGCAAGCAATTCTTACCTCTGAATGCTCTCGAAGATGCAGTTTTATTGCATTTTTGTTGCTTTGGTGAAGTATTACAGTAATACTGCTTTTGAAAGTTATTTTGTTTTTTGGGTTTTCTTTCAACATTAGTAGATTCGTGAGCTTGTTATGACACACTTTTTGAAACTGTTTTGCCACTGAGTTTTATTTGGAAGAACAGAAGGTAATGCTTGAGTTAAATCTCTTTCAATCATCTTCCAAACTAATGAGAAAATGCTTCCAATTAAAGTCAGTATTTGATTAATTAGTAGTTGACTTACTAGGAAGGAGACAAGAAAGTCAGGAGTGTTGTTAGGATGCATTCAAATCATGGGAGGAGAGTGTTACAGGAAAGAAACCATCAGTGCCTCAAAGGATACTGGTTGTTTTGCTGTAGGACATCCTTCAGCAGCATTTCAGGTTGATTTGAATGAACTAATAAAGAAAACAACTATAATTTGTAAGTACTTTGAAGTTGATAGGAGCATCTATCCTTAACCATGGGCATTATGTGTGATTGTACATGGTATCTTGCAAATGGCAGACTATCACACCAAAATAAATGTCAAGGACATGTGCACATCCTCAGACAATCAGTCTGAGGAATAAACAAATTTAGTTCATTATTTCAAGACATGGTATTCCTGCTGTACAAAAAGAGAGAAAGAAAATATGTCATCTTTGGCAATGACATAAGGAAAGAAGTAGTACTTAGAGTGAATTTTAGAGCTTTTGTGTTTTGGAGACACTTATAAATGGGTGCACTAATTAATTTTTTTTCAAGTCTTCATGTGGAAGTTGTAATTTCCAAAAGAAAGTACAGTACTCAGTACAAAGAAATTCATCTTTCATAAAACTTGTATGAATTTGTTAATTCCCCTCTATAACCTTCACCTAAAGACTTTCAAAGAGTTTTGTATCCTTCTTATATTGTGGTGCCAAAGCTGTCAGGCAGCAGCAGAACCACTCAGAAACCCTATATGTAGTGTATCTTTTGCTGGTTTACAAGTACTGTAATATCAGAGTCTTAATGTAATATCAGAGTCTTAATGTTATTGATAGCATAAATAACACAAAGAAGCTTTATGGTTTCTCTTCCATCTGAAATATCAATGAAAATAGCCTCAGCTATAAGGGAAGGGCATGATTGACTGTTTGGTTCTGGTTATTTAAATTAAAAATTTTAAGTGGAAGTAGGAAAGATTGTTGATATATTATCCAGAATTCAGAGGAAATCAATACAAGCCTTAATGACCTCCCCCCACTGCTCTTTAGCTGCATTAGTCACATCTTAGGAAAGCACTGTGGCCATCAATCTAGGAAACAAATTGCTTTATTTTCATATTGTGAACTTAATGGCAGCTCATGTGCAATCTTTCCATCTAGTTCTGAAGTCCTGTATGAAAAGTACAGGAGGAAACACTTTCTGAAAGGATGAGAAGCTTTAAAATATATACAAGCAGTAATTCAGACACAGAAGAAACTTTAGAAAGCCAATTTCTATTCTTTTCAGGGGTCCATGCATGTTATTGTGTTGAAGCAGGACACCAGATACAATGAGAAGTGCTGTGCAATAACAGCCATGCACTAAGTAGACCAGCTGGCCAATCCTGGACATCTCTGTGTGTTTCCACATAAATAAAATATTCAGAATAATAAAGAGGTTTTGTTTAAGTCAAAAAAGAGAGTAAAACTTTTGAATTTGAGAGGCTAAAATTTGATGTCAAGACTTAATGGAGATTAAGTTTATTTCCTGTGGCTGGCTTCTCTGCAGACACACAGAAACTAAAGTTAAGTGTCATGGTTGTCAAGATTCTGATTTCTGTTGCTGTTTCCACACCACCCTCCCCAATTGTTTTATCCAAGATCAGTATCATAAGGCAGCTAAGTGACATCTGCTCTTAACAGAGCTATCCAGGAGGATAATTTATTGTATTATTTACAGAATCAATGGCTAATACATGACTTCATGTGTATTCAGATTAATAAGAGGGTCTGAAATTCATTGCTATACCTAATAACCTCTGCTCAGATCCTTACAATGTTTTGCTTGGATCTTTGTCTGCAAGCACAGTGTAATTCATCCTAATATTTAAACATCTCATAGCTTTTTGCTGCCTTATATGGGAATACTCATCTTCTCTGTATGAAGACTGAACTAAAAGTATCAACCAAAACCTTTCTTTCATTTCTGAAAGCAAGAGGAACCTGTGCTAGGGAACCAGGTAGGAGAGGAGCCCCAGTGTCTGGCACATGATCTGAGCTGTGCTCTGAACTGGACAGCACCTTTCCTAGTCTAGCAGAGATGGAAAAACACTGGCTGTGACCCAGTGAGGGGATCTGACCCTCACATCAGTTTCTTTACAATTTTTTTTTTGTTGTTGTTGTTTTTTGGGGTTTTTTTGAGGCAGAATAGATCTCTGAGAACCTAAACTGTCCAGGAAAACTTAACAACAAATGATAACTTTCTTCAGAAGATTTGTAAGAAAACCACAAGTAAAAATACAAGCTTTTGTGATCTGTGCCTGTTCATGTGAGCTAATTGTAGACTTACATTTTCACAGAGAAAAGCGGTGAAATATACCTATCTATTTGCTAAAAATAGAGTTGCTGTTTTTGTTGGTTTTGTTTTTGTTTGGTTTTGTTTTTGTTTGATTTGTTGGTTGGTTTGTTTTTTTTTCCCCCAGAAAGCTAAATGAGGGATTACATTTGGATGATAGATACTTAGTGATTTAAATACATCTTCAAAGTAATTCAATAGAATTTAGCTGCTATAGTCTACAAAAGTACTTTGGTCTCATGTCCATAAAACTAAAGAGGAAATGACCTGGCCTAACTGACTCTGTCAAATATGGAATAGAGAGGAGAGTGCTGATGCTTTCAAATGCACCCTTTGCAATCCCACCGTGTCCCAGACAGGTCTAGCAAAGATGACAATTTATTCGAGAGGTGCTTAACGGATTAATTTGAGTCTTGCTGATTGTTCTTCATATGTGCAAGATGGCAGTGATACTGAAAAGGTTAAGAAGGCACAAACTGAATTTGGACTGCAAATTCCACTTTGAGAATGGATTTCTTTCTGTGAGGTTTCTGTGTAATCCTTACTAGAGTGCCTTTATAAAACTTGGTATTTATCTTGGATATTAATATAAGGCAAATAAGCATGAATAATAGAAGTCAAAGCTGTGTCTCCCATTATATTTCTCAGTCGCTCTCAGTGGGGAAAAGATTGTGAATTGCTTACTCTAGAAAATGAGTCTGACCCTCACAAATGGAGTTGTGTCCTAAACAACATAAAAAGAAGTAAAGTTGAACAAATGCCTTCTGAATGGCACCTGAAATATAAATAATAATCAGGAGTTCATTCCTTAATAATTTGTCCTGCAGTTTAAGACAGTACTATTTATATTAAAACCTAAATGTGCCAAACCCAGACCTGTTAATAGATTAAGGTCAGCGTAATCTAGTGTTGTATCTGCTATACCCTTGGTTCCATTGCTGAAAGAAAAAAACAAAGGAAAACAAAAAAACCCACAAAAACAAGCCCCAAAAAATCATACAACACCCCCCCCCCCCAAAACAAACTAATAAACCAAATACCCAACCAAACCCAGACCACAGCCCAGAGCCCAAAAAAGCAGTGATTTTCGCAGACCAAGTATGCTCTCAACATTGCATTATGTGATACTAATATGGCCTGAAATTTGTTCAAAATCCCTCTTTAAATAAAGCATTTAGTTTGATCATAAGTAGTAAGCTGAGGTGTCACAGAAACAAAGTTGCATTTATTTTGTTTGCTGCCCAACCAAATCAACACTGCCTCTGCCTCTTTCTCTGCAGAGAACAAATGAGCCTTGCTGCTCTCTGAAGGAACGGTGACATACCAGCATGTTACTTTGGGATCAAATTAGAGAGCTGGTCCCTGTTCCTGGGGGACTGATGACCCAACTTTGACTGCACAAAATCTTATTTCTAATGAGTTGTGGTTTACGGTCACATTCCAAACTCCAGATTTAACTGGGTAACTGTTTCTTCCTGTTTACCAGTGCAAGTCATTTCTGCAGCTGCAATAATACTTTTCATGGCTGTTTTAATGAAAGGAGAAGAAAATAACTAGGTTAGAGTAGTATTGTTCCCTTTGAGATTTCTCCTACTTTGTGATCTGTCTTTGGTATTTAATTTAGTCATCGTGTTTTGCTGCCAAAGCTGTTAGGAGTCTATTGGGTAAAGTGTCATTTATGGTCAAAAAGTAAAAAGTAGATAGGGAAAAATGTCTCATCAGTTTTCCTGATTGCATAATAATGTGTCCTCAACCTTCCCTGCACCTTTGTATTGGTACTACTGTATTATAGCCTGCGATAGATAACTCTCCTAGCTGAACTCATGACCTGCAGTAATCTCTCCCTTAGTCTGTACCACAGTGGTTGCTTGTCTTACCACTTAGTGCACTCAGCATAAATTTCTTGGAGTCTTTTTGTGATGTCTGAACAGTATTTTATGCTGTGTTTTGTTGCTGCTACTTTATCCAGAATAATGAAAACTCCATTGGATTCAGTTTATTATGCCCCATATTGCACTTAAGGATCTATATAATCCATTTTCTCTTCAGCTTCATTCCCTCACAGGCTTTTAATATGTTGTAAGAAAGGAATGTTTCCCTATCTTATCCAGAGATACAGGTGAAATTTGTAGGTTCCATGAAAATTTTGAGCTAGATACAATGATTAATGGCTACACATTTGCAGTTCCTATATGCTCCAGTGACTTTCATCAATGCCTGAACCTGTTTTTGGGATTTTCTTTTTTATGTGAAATTACTTGGCTATTAAGGACACTTTTGGAGCTCTTTTTAACTGTCCATGTAACATACCACCATTTTACTTCTCTGTTTATAAAACATTTTGAGTATATGTGGAATTTGAGTATTTCTTTTGCTCAAGGCAAAGAGTCAGGACAGTGGCTTGGCGCAAATAGTCCAAGGAAAAAAATATCATGTCATTTTACCTCAACTTCAGAAATAATGCCACTTCTCTGCATTTCTCTTGCCACTTATTAAAATATGTATTCCTGAGTGCTGCAAGCTAAAAGTTGTTTATTGATTAGTACGAGTCAAATACGTGTATAGACAATAAAAACAACCATATTTCATTCCCCTCTACCCAACAAAATCAGGTGAAAGCTTCTGTTCCATGTTGAGAGATAAGTAAAATCACAGTGAAAATCTGTAAGTCAAAAGATCTAATAAATGAGCAGTAAGTATAGCTGTGAAAAATTGAGGGAGGTATGAGAATATACCCTGCCAAATTTAATTTCTTCCATGGTATGACAAATCTCCCTAGGGTTAGACCCAAAAGGAGAAGGTGACTGGGAGAGATTCCCTCCCAAGGCAGCTCAAAGCAAGGTCTAACTGCAAGGTAAAAGCAGCAGTGAGGTCAAAAGTGCTCACGGATTTCTGTTCCAGTGATCTGGCTTCTTTACATACACTTCTTTCTTGCTGGGAGACCTGACAGCTTGTACACTTGAAAATGTCTGTTCTGACAAGCTGGATTCCTTGAACACTTTATTAGGGAGGTACCTTTCATTTATTTCAGAGAAGTCAGGATCAAGTTGATATTTGTAATAGACATGGGGGAGAAAAGGTGTGATTACTGTGTTTTCTCATCCTTGGTATGACATTTCAAGGAGAGAAGTATTTCACAGAAATCTGAGAAAAATGTTAGTCGTTTTTCTCATTTGCATGGTGCTCTATAATTTGAAAGTGGAAGCTTTCCAAGCTATGTACTCTGTAGGGTTCTGTGAACTACGTAGATTTTTTCCAACTAAATTAACTCTATAAATTAGAAAGAATTTGGAAGCTAGATCATGAAAATTCTGTTGACAGACAGCTGAGTGAGACTTTTCTGTGTTTGGCTACGTAAAGCAAAGATGGCAGAGAATCCATTTGTGCTCAGCCTGCATGTCATATTTCAGAATTAAGCAAATAATAATGGGAAGCCAAACTGAATTGATTATGATTTAATGTCCTGAGTCTGATATGATATTTTAGTATCTAATTCACTACCATCTGATTCACAAATCAAATTTGACAGTGTTCTTCTGGAAGTAATTGCACTCCTCAGTATCAGCCAGAATGATGACCCCAAAAAGCTGTTGAAAAGGAAAGATTCTTGGGGCCAGAGGAATATAGCTGGGTACTGGAGAGAGCATTTGGTGTTGATTGTGTCCTCAGGGGATTGGTGTTAATGTCCTACTGCTGAAGTGAAGCACTTCTGACAGAGAGTTTTTAGTGAGAGTTGGTGTTTCTGGCTGTCTCTTCTGGCTGCTGTGGATAGTACTTCTTGTTCCTTTGCATGCTATTAAAGGAGTGGCCTCTTCATGACTCACACTAGGGGAAAAAACCAAACCAACTCAGAAAATAGATTCAGTCAATTTCTTAACATCTCTGCAAGCTGGAGGCTGAAAGATCATTCGTCCCTGTTCACTGCACCCAGCTCTACAGCACAGGCCTATTTGGCCTGAGTTTATGCTTTGACCTGATATATAGAAATATATAAAAAATGATACACTGTCTTTTTAAGCGTCATTGACTTTACCAGCATGAGGAATACCTAGGGACTCAGATCATTAAGCTCAGTTTCCTGGGTCTAACATTGAGTTCACCGGGTGAGGGCCAAAGTAGGATGTGAGCTTCTCAAATGACCTTAATTTGAACTCTAAATGCATGGCAGGTTAAGAACATTTCAGGATAAGCCAGTTGACCCAGACTGTTCCTCTCCAGTGGAAGTGAGTAGTCTGCAGACATTAAAAATACATCAAGCAGTCATCTAGTAATTCAGGAAGTCAGGTTAAGTTGAAAGCAATTTTGCTTTAGAGTGTGGCTCAGACTGAAGATAAGTATTTTAGACACCTGTAACTCAAGTACCAAACTTTAAGAAGTCAGTCATTGAGACCTGCTACCATGAATCAAGATTATTTCATGGACTTAAATCCTCTTTGAGCTTTTACCATAAGCAAATTCTGTTTGTCTTCACATCAAGGTGTTCCACAGCTGCTCAAAGTACCTGCCCCTGTAAGTTACAGGACCAATTCAGGGGCCTAAACAAGATCTCATTAGAAGTCCCTCAGCTCCAAAGCCAAGTGTGAGTTTGTTGTCTTCTCTGTGAAGTGGCTCAGGCTGCGGCATGTGTTGATATGACCATTGAGTTGTCAGATTCTGACAAGTGTTCTATGTAATATGTGCACGAACATTTGTTACATGAACCATGTAACAAGTAGAAGTACTGTCACTGTGGGTGCTTTCAGATTTACAGCTTTCTCTGAATGCTAGAAAATCCACTGAGATTTTTTCCATTGACCTCAACTGACTTTGAATTAAGTGAAGATAATTAAGCACCTAGAAAGCCACGCATTGGTCTGCCTATGAGTCCAGGTAGTTATACCCTGATAATGATTCTGTTCCATCTGGTATTTATATTCTTTCCTTCCCACATAATCATGCTAGAAGAAAAGAATTTTCTCCTTGATTTTGTAACCTTCTTTCTCCTTTCTCATATTGCTTTTCTGGAGTGATAAATAGTCAAAACACAAGTCACCTTGACTATCAAAGAATTAAGTGTCTTTTCATAGTTACCTGGGTCATGTGTTACCATAGAAGTGTGAGTCCAGGCTTTTGATATTCACACAAAAGAAAGCACATTGATGTAACCAGGGCTGGATCAAGTGTTATATCATTAGCATTAAAGAGCTATAATGGGAGAAAGATGAAAATAACTGCAGAAACATGAGGAACAACAAAGATGAAAAGAAAGATGTGAGAATGGTACAAAAAACATGGTTCCTTATTTGTAGGGTAAAGTAGAAAGGTACCCTTCTCAACCTGCCTGGCTTATAAAGTATTCAGAAATGGAACTTAATCAGCAGTTGTTTATATCTGTGCAAATCTGGCACTGGGATCTGATATGATAGCACCCTGCAGACTTCAAGATTAAGCTGCTGCTCTTCCACAGAGATGCCTTTTCCCTGTAGCTCTACTCCATAGTCTCAGTATCTGAGCTGTTCCCCTTGTCCTTCCCCCCACTCCTGACTCTGATGTATGAATGTATTCTTCACTTTTACTGCTCGAAGTTGAAAGATATTATTCCTTTATATTTGGATCTGCTAAACATTTTTTACGCTTCATGCTCTCTTGCATATCACAAATTTATTTTGATTATTTCAGATAGTTTCCTATTCTAAAACTAAAAAAAATTGAATGATTCAGAGGCAAAATGGTCCAATCAGTCCTCAGTTCAGTCAAGTAGATGTGTTTTATTGCCGCTGTTTGTCAGCCACTTTGTGTTTGTCTTTAATTTGATTCAGCTTGTGTTTGGTCCTGTTGTGAACCAGAAACTTGCTTAATATTGATACCAGTCAATGTGATGCCATTATGCCAAACATCCCTACAGCTGCCCTAAAATACACAGGTTCTTTACCACTTCCAAGGTTTCACAGATGGAAATGAGTTATGATATGTCTCCCAGATTGCAGTGAATCTAAATGGTGTGAAAACTGAAGGATTGACTATTGTTCTTCCACCCACTTACATCAATTCAGTCTCAGAGCTGTTTCAGTGGAGGCACTTGGCTCTTAAGGTTGGATTAGGATTTTTACAACCTTAGTTCTGAAGAGTCAGTGCAAACAAACCTCCTGCTGATTTTTTTCTCGTTATTAATTTGCATAATGGTGACAGCAATATTAATCTAGTGGGATTACTTAGAAATTTCATCTGGAGTTTTTTCCATTTTGTTTTGGCTGCTGCCTGCTCCCAGCCATGCTCTGATGTATAGTCTCACTCTGAGAGCAAAGTCAAGGAATATCAGTCAAGGGGCCACTGCTCAGCTGCTGTACAATTGAAATGTTACCAAGCAGAAGATGTCTCTCTAAAACAAGGCATGTATGGCAGGGTATTTTGTTTATTGCCTTCTGCCCGTCTGATCCTACTGTCATTAAGAACACTAGCCATCCCTCCTGTGACATGAAGATGATTTGGGTCAGAACTCAATTATCTTCATAATTTCTCAACATGTGAGCAAGTTCTTTTTATAACAACTGAGTCATTTAAATTGCTAGTTTACACTGATGCATATGTTCTTTTAGGTCAAGCTTGTTGTGCCTTCCATTATAATTAAAAATAAGTCTGTTCCTTCATTTTAGATGATTGGAGGAATCTACTTAAAGAGGTAGAAAATGAGTAGAAAATGTCTTTCTCATTGTTATATTGAACATTTCAGTAAATGACATTCTTGGCAGAAATTCTTAAGCCCTCAATGCTTTCATAACTATTGATCTGGTTTTGAAGCATGGGAATTCTGCTCTGTTGATGTTATGCACACAAAAACTTGACCGTGATCTCTGGACCATTAGTTTGTTTTCCTTAGTTTGGATAAAAGTCATCTGGAATATCTGACTTTTCAGATGTTCATGAAATTTGCCTCAGGTGACACTGAGGGACTTAAACACATTGTAAAGAAATAATGACTAAGGAAAATGTGTAACAGATAAATATACTTGTACAGTATTACATCTGACCTGTCATGTTCATTTCCTTGAACTCATTTAGTGTGATACTGATGTTTGTTTTTTTTCTCAGTCATGTTTTACACAAGATTTTCCTCTTAATAAAGGGATATTACTGATTCACATGCATGTTTGATATGTATAGCTGAATTAATTAAAAGTACATTTTAAATATTTTCAAATCCCCCAGAGTTATTTTGAAGGGATGAGAGAGAGGATGGGAAAACTGTGGCATAATGTGCAAGGGAGAAATGGCGTGGGGATTGCCTGCTCACTTCCACTTCACCTACAGCGTTCTGCCAGCTCTCCAAGCTGTACATTCCAGTTCAGATTACTTACAATTCATGAAATTGTATCTTGACTTTCTGTTTGCCAATATGCAGCATTTGTTACTACTTTCCCTTGTGGTAGCTCTTGTGCAGTGTCTGTTCCTGATACTCACTGATCTAGAAATCATCCAGATGATGCTTCGTGCAGTTTGACGACAGACACTGAGAGAAGTGTGGTACAGGAGAACTTGGAGAGCGAAAGATTAAAGTGGTGCAGGTTGAGTGTTATTGATATTTTTTTGCTGATATTTTCATTTTTTAGTAAGAGTAAAGTGTTTTAGGAATTGAGAGTCTGGTGTATGTGTCCTTTTAGCTGGGTTCCATAGACGTGAGCCAGTTTTCTTACTACACCAAATATAATGATGTGTGGGTCTGATTCTGCCTTCATTAAGGCAAAGCTCCTATTGCCTTAGTGGGATGGCTTTAGGCTCTGGATATGGTATGTATGTAAGATGAATGCTTGTATAGTTTTTCAGTCAAAAGCTACATTAAATTTTCCTGGTGTGACTTAAGCTCACAAAAGGGTGAAAATTCTCAGTGTTAAGCTTCCAAGACTTGCTGCAAAAGCGTGACTGGAAGTTGGGTTACAGTGGTTCCCTGTTGTGCCTTGATCCTGCTCATGAATGTCTGTTTTTCTGCTGGTGCAGACAAAAGTTAAAGTGAAGTCTTTTTGAAAGTTAGGAAGGATAAAAGAATCCCTAAACTCTTCTAGACATATAAAAGCATAAAGGTCTGCAGTGACTGAGGTTTTCAGAACCAGAAATTTCCTTTGTGTCTCAGTCTCCAAGTGGTAGATGGAGCTAAACAAGGGCAGTTCTGTCTTGAGGATATAATTGTATTAAGAAATAAGCTGTTGTCACTCAACAAAGAACCACATAACATAAATGTCTTGTTGCCTGTTTGTCACAGAGAGTGGAAGACTTACATAAACTGATGAGAAAGCCCTTCCGTTGAGCCATGAGAAGCAGAAAGGACTCTCTTGATTTCTAAACTCCTCCTTAGAGAAAGGTTTAGGTGTGACTGAATCCAATCTTTTCCTTGGACTGTGTCAATAGTTTAAGGAATTATAGAGATGTGGTTAAATCCCACAGATTTTAATGATGGCAGAATGAATATATTTATATATAATGAATTATTTTTTGTGACAAATTAACAAAGAGGTGAACAGACAAAAGATCTTAGAATTATTTATTACACAGTGTAAAAGCTAAAAGTCTGCTAGTAGGGTATCATGTAACAAAGTAATACAGTGCACTGTTAATTTGTGGCCAGACCTCTTACCTGCTGATTGACAATTCTGTGCTAGAAAATAATTATATTACACAAGCACAGAGTACTGTGCTCTGTGTATTTATAGTTATATCTTTATCCTTAACATAAGACTGGGAACAGAAATTAACATGTCCTGTCTCACAGAGCTTCTGATAAATATCTGTAAAACCTGAAATTAAGAGTTTTATAGAAATGTATGTAGATAGAGGCAAGGGAAGAAAGAAAAGAAAGAAATTGGTTTGTACAGATGCAAACTTTGTTGTAATAAGATCATGACTTAGGTTTGTATCTCTGTGAGCAGCTGCAGACACCAAGTTATGCTGTCCCCATTTTAAGCACCGCAGATTAAAGACATTTACAGTCTGACACATAAGCTGGTGTGCTTGAAATAATTATAAATAATATTACCTTCATAATAAGAAGTATTCTGAGATATGGAGCTCATGTCTGAGCCCTATAGAGCGGTTTCCAATCTATGCTAACAGTATACTTTGGAAGGTAAATAACATCCCCTTACTTAGCATTTGAGGCTGTAAATTTCATACTTAAAGTAAGCGTATATAAACCCCTCTTTACTATTTGTTTAGTGTATGTATCTTCATTTTCCTTTTCTAATTCTTCAGAGCTTGTGTGAGACAGTGCATTTTTACTGAGTTGCCACATAGATAAATATAACACAGAAAAAGCATTGTGTTCCACAGGAGTTCATTTCCTTCAAAATGTTTTCAGATACACATGCTCGAGGTATAGTTATTCTTTCTCAAGTAAGAAGTAATTTTAAAATGATATTCTGATTCTAATGAATTAGGAGAAATTATTACCTTTTGCCCTTTCTATACTGAGATTCATGGGTTTAGTTTCCTTTCTGTCAGCTTAACTGAAATTAACCATTGGTTCTAAATACTTAATATGTTAATTACCAAATCTGTTTAAACTTAATAAGACACTGTGATATCTTTATACTGTGAGTCCTTTGGGTAACATACGTGCTTTGTGCTGGATTGTGCTTCATACAGTAAGTACTGTATGAAAAATAAAACAATTCTCTGTTTTATTTGAGGAGATCAAGAAAAGTATCAGCTGTATGTATTTTCATACAGTAAATACTTTAAGAAAAGGGAAGTATCTACCTTAACTCAAACTGAGAGACAGAATAAATGACCTAAACCACACCACCATCACCCCAGATAGTTTTGGTTAACCCCATCTGGCAACTAAGCACCACACAGTCACCTTGCTCACTCCCCTCGCCAGTGGGTGGAGGAGGGAATTGGAAGAGTAAAAGTAAGAACAGTAGGGGGTTGAGATGCAGATAGTTTAATAGGTAAAGCAAAAGCCCCACACGCAAACAAAGCAAGGAATTCTGTCACTGTTTCTGTGGGCAGACAGGTGCTCAGCATCCCCAGCACAGCAGGGCTCCATCACGCATGGCAGTGACTTGGGAAGACAAACGTCATCACTCTGAATTTCTCCCAGCTTTACGTGCTGAGAATGGTGCCATATGGTCTGGGATATCCCTTGGGTCACTTGGGGTCAGCTGTCCTGGCTGTGACTTCTGGCAACATTTTGTGCACCCCCCTGCCTGGTGGGTTGGTGTGGGGAGCAAAAATGGCCTTGAAGCTGTGCAAGCACTGCTCAGCAGTAGCACAAACACCTCTATTTTCAATGCTGTTCCTAGCACAAATCCAAAGTACAGCCCCATACCAGCTACTGTGTAGAAAATTAACTCCATCCCAGCCAAAACCAGCAGAGGTAGGTATGGCAAATGTAGTTTTTTCCTGTTTCTTAACCACATATAAGGACTTATTAAAAATACAGTCTTGTCCTTCACACATACTAAAACAAAACACATAATGAAACTTTCTTGCACATTTATACTTTTCTTCTTCTCTCTCACTATATGAGATGTACTACAATTTGGTCTAGTTGGTCTTTGCATCTTCCTGGGAATAAAATAGATGCAGGAAAGGAGGACTGGGACCCCTGGAAAGGCATTTTGCCAGAGCTGGTGAAGTATGTGGACCTCTGACATCTCCCGTGTTCTGATGGGAGGTTTGTATCCAAGATGTGTGCTGTAGCCTGGAAACCAAAGAGCTCTGTTCCTTGCCAAACTGAGACAAAATTTTGAGATCCAGTTATGATGAAACTAATCTCCCTAAAGTGCGTCATCCTAAACCAGAAAAGAGAAATTTGGTGATTTCCGGTAATAGTAGTTTTTAGCTCTGATACTTTTCTTGATCTCCTCAGATAAAAACAGAGATTTTTTTTTTTTTTTTTTAAGGAAGCTTGAAAATGGGCTGCCAATGTCCTTCTCTATCTGACAAAATGAAGTGTCTTTTAAAGTATTTTCATTAGTGCTCTTCTTTCTCCTTCATGCATTTGAACAAGCTGACACCTTCCCAAGTTCTGCTCCCAGAAGAGATTGGAATGGTTCCCAGATTCCACATCTTCACTGCAATCTTCCTGCAACTGTAATATTTACCAGACATCAGGGGAAAAGCCACAGCCCATAATCAACTTTCAATGACACAGGAAAGTAAAGAGTGAGCCTGATTCAGACTTGTTTTACTGCACTCAGCCTACACCAGATACTCTGGGAGAAGGCTTTGTGACACAATGTCAGGTGCTGGTGTTTCTCTTCCCAGCTCCCTTGGAATTTCTGAGCAGCCATGGGCAAGTGCTCACCATTTGTGGAGAAATGACATGTTGAAATTTTTTCTCTGGCTTGGCTCTCTACAAAACCGTTCTTCTTTTCCCCATCAGTTTGACTCATCCACTACTGTTATTTCTGAAGCTTCACAGTTTAGCATCTAGTAGAAAACACTTTTTCAAGATAACATTTTTCATTAATGACCCAATAAAACAGTTTTCCTCCCCTTGGTAGAACACAAAAGCACTGATCTATCTACCTCTGGCTTTGTTGGGAGCTGTTCCAGATATGTTTGTAATGTTTTATTCGGAGCCACTTTACAGCTGATAGTGTAATAAGACATTGTTACATTTTGCTTTATTAGTATGCTAATCTGCCGGTTCTCAAGCCCGATTCACACCATTTTCTGGCAGTTGGGTAGTAGATCTGTGTAGCAGCAAGGCTTCATTTGCTTTTCTCAGATCTGCCACAGCACATATATTATATACTGTGGAGCATTGCAGACAGCTGAACTCTTCAACTAGCTCGAGTTTCGTGCCTCATGTACTGTTCACCCCTCTGAATTCTTATTAAACCTTGGAGTTTCACTTTAGGCTTCCCTGGGTTTAACTTCATGTTTCATGATCTGCCTGATAAACAAGATTCCCTGAACATCCTTAGGGCGATGCAGTGGCTCTCAAGGGAGGGATCCTATTGGAGATGTGTTGATTCTGACAATCTGCCTCTGGGCCAAGAGCACAAAAAACCATGATATTTTTCCAACTCTGTTAACAAGAGTCCTGACCTCTCCAACTCTTTATTGCTCTTGGGAGGTATTATAATCTCTTTCTAACCCAGTTAATTTAAGACAAAGAGGAATTAGGATGAAAACTTGTGGTGGCCAAGGGGTACTGGGTGTCTGGTAATCCTGTCATGTAGTGGGTGTCACAAAATAAACATTCTTTGTTTAATCTCTGTAATAACAGTGATAATAGAGCTGCTCTCTTCTATGATTTTAGGTCTCTTATCTAAGAAATCTAGCTGTGGCATAGTCCGTCCTTTACCAAACAGAAATCTCTTTTGATCAATTTATATTTTTATCAGAAGATAGACAGCCTAGCCCAGAATAACTATCTTTTAATTAGCTGAAAAAACATCAAAGATTTTGGATTCCATCCAGCATAGAACAAGGACATTCTAAAGTCTCAGAGATTCTAGCAAGAAAACTGCCTCAGTCTGAAGGGAAATTCATGGCTGAATAAATGTGCTGAGGTGAGCAATGGCATGAGTGTGGGAGGCAGAGAGGGGAGAGGAAGACTTCTGAGGAGGAAGGCTGATGTGAGCTAGAGCACTTATCCTTCCCACAACACGAGTCTCGCCCGAGGAGCTGAACTTCAAAGTCTTTCCTGCAGATAACCTTCCACTTCTGTCAGTGGCTGTGGCAAAATCCTGGGAGGAAGCTGAAAGAAAATCTTTTTCAGGGGTAGGGCAGTCAATGGCAGCTCTGATTCAACTGAGTCTGTATTTTTATTTGTTTACAAAGAATAGGCTCACATAATGATACAATTGATTTTGTGTCACTTTTTTTCTGTCTCCTGGCACTTTGGGCACTAGGTCTTCAGATTGTAACAAAATCCCATATACTTTTCCAGAAATTAGTGCCTAGAGCTGCCCTAATGATAGTGAGGATGAAAGCAGGTTTAGAACATCTTGATTATTCTGAGAGAAATGTCAGGCTCATAATTTAAATTATATGCTCATATATTAAAATATAAAATATATGCTCATATATTAAATTATATTTAATAAAAAAAACCCTATTAAACACCCAGGAAATATCGAGTTAGTAGCTCAGTTTAATAAAGGACAGAGTGGCTTAAACAAAAGTTTGAAAGCAAATGAAATCAGGAAGCTGGGAGAATGAAACAAGGAGATTATGGGAAATGTATACAATTTTAATTTCATTTGTTTTGATACTGATTGGACTGAAAATGTGATACATACTGATTCAGCAGTAATGATGATCAGAGACTGATGGTAGCAACAAAAAGCAAACACAACTTTTTCACACAAAGGCTACAAAGAAAAGGTTAGCTAAAAGAGAAAAAGGGTTTGCTTTGTTGGAGAATAAAAAAATGGATAGAGGAAAAAAAAGAATATGAAAATAGAACAGCTAATCTCTCAAATAAGGGGGCTATTTCTTCATAGGAGACAACTATGAAAGTGAATGAGTTGTGTAACAAGAGTGAGAGCCAATGCAGATGTTAAGGCTCTAACAGTTTGCATATCCCATGGAACTTTATTAAGGATATATATAAAATTGATTATAAAACCCCCTACAAGTTTCTGTTTCAGTCTGATTTGAACATCCATTTCCTGGCTGATGTAATGGTTGGGTAGAAATCCAGTCTGACCTGCACTGGTTCATGCTGAGAATCAGTTTGTGGAATGTGGGGCTTCAATGTCTGATCCAAAAGTCTCAAGAATAAACAGGAGTTAATGATGTGTTTCAGGACATACCCACCCTTCTGCACTCAAGGCACTGCAGAATAAAGTACAGCATTATTAAGAGTGATTTTACTCTTTAGCATCTATTACTCTAAACAGTCATGAAGGAATATCAATACCATTATCCTAAAGAGAAGAATTCAGAAGCCTTTTATTTGTGTATGGAAGATCTGGCATTTAATGACTTGGAACATTCTTACTTGAAGCAGAACATATTTTATAACATGCTACCAGCCCTCCAAGCAGTGCAGACTTGTGGGAAATACTGATGCACGGGAGCTGATAGGGATGTGCAGTTGCAGTGGGTATTGTGCTGTTTCCAGTTGCTCATTAAGAGTTTAAGAAAAGCAGTTTTGGTTTAGCTTCTGTGGATTCAAAAAATATAATCAGCTATGACACTGCACGAAGTAGGCTGATAAGAAATGACAAAAAAGACTGTCATGTTAGGAATTGAAAAGGTACTTAATCCTCCCTTATTTTACCCTGTTAAATACATACATTTCATTTTAAAGATGTGTTTGATCACTCGTGTATTGTTAAATTGTACAGGAGTGTGCAATATCATGTTAGGATTGCCTTTCTATACAGATTGCAGCCACAATCAAAGGTGTACCTGGGATATCTGTTCCAAAGCAAATGTTTTTGCTATGCCTCTATCCTTTGCTATGTATGTTTTTTATTTGTCCTTCTTTATACCATCCTTCTGTCTTCATGAAGAGATGACAGTTTGCTTTGAGAAGCTAAAATGAAGATAAACCCTTTGATTAGAGTGGGCTGCTTTCTATTAGTCATTAGCCAGGAGGAAAGGAAGAAGGTATAAGGCAGCCCCTGATACTTGGAAACTCATGTATCACTATGTGCACATGACGAAAACCTGTCAAGAGAAAGAAAGAATAAATTTTTACTTTTTTAACTGTCTCTCTGTGCTGTATCAGGAGTTACAAGAACCTATATTTTGTTTTGGCTTTTAAAAAGAGTAGCCTGTGTTTGCTGGCATTTCTTCCTTTTTTTGCTAAAAGCTTGCTAGGTTTTTGCTCATCTCCCCATTCTCTTCGAGTACCATTCAAGTGCAGCCCTAGGCCCAGCAGCTTTATAAAGGCACGACTCCTACGTGCTTTGAGATTGGCCATTACTGTTTAGAGGGAGGGCTTGGTGATGCTCAGGAAACAAGGAGGTTTGCTCAGTCCATATGGAAAAGGCTAAAATGTGCACCAGAAGCTGGCTGTGGGGACTCTGTTCATGTAGGGGTTTCTCCCCAAGTCATCTCAGTTGAAGGTGCACACTGAAAGAGGCTGACTGACTCAGGCTACGGTGCTGCCTCTCCAAAGCTATCCCTGCCCATTTCTGCAGGAATAACAGGATAAGTAGATCAGGCTTGCCTGGATACCATTTTAATTCTGTACATAGAGAAATGTTTTAGCTGGTAATTAGAGTTGACCTTGCTCACCTGGGAATGCTATGAACAAAAAAGCTGTTCATGTACATTATTGTGCTCAATTTGCCAAGCAAAGCCCAGCTGAGAATCAGTCTGTTGTTTAACTTTTTTAATGCCAATAAGTACAGGAAGGGAGAGTTGACAACTGAAGAACAGGAGTGGGATTGTAGCCCGCAGAGTTGTTATTCTGGAGACATTTGGGTAGGAAAGCATTGATTTTATACTGAGAACTCTTCTAGGAGAGAAGCAAAGGAATTCACACTGTAGTTGGTTAAGGATGTAAGGGGAGCCCAAAGAACATTTCCAATCATCAGCATAATTCTAACCTCTGTCTCCCTTGCTCTAAGTTGTAAAAAAATACCTTGTAGAATATAGCCTTGTATTTTTATTTACAGACTTTAGATACAAGCTGTTAACGCCCCTAATGTAGCTTTTTGGATTTGCTTATCTTCAATCTGCCATTGTTTTCTTAGGAGGATAGTTCTTCTAGCTAATGATTTTCTCACTTTATGAGAGGACACAGAGACAAGACTGAATCAGGACTGCTGTATCCAAGCTAAGATATCTGCTAGTGACATATTTTGGGAAAGTAGTCAAAGAAGACTTGAGAACTGAGGCTTTACTGATGTTACAGGGACTCTGTCCATGTTCCAAGAAAGCAATCAAAGGTCCAGGTGCTTTTGAGAGTATGTAACAGAACTCAAAGATGGTAGAATGGTTTGGGTTGGAAGTGACCTTAAAAATCACCCAGTTCCAACCCTCCTGCAATGGACAGGGGCACTTCTACTAGACCAGTTTGCTCAAAGATGGTACACATCACCTTGTTACTCCACATTTGTGTCTTTAAGTCAGATGTTTTAATCAATCACTGCAATAAGCAGCATTAGGGGTTACAAGCAGTAAAATAATTCAAATTTGAAAGCTGGCCATAACAAAGGGCAGCGTGTTTTCTGTCAATATCAAGAGATGAATAAGCTGTGGCTGCAGAATAGGCTGTAGTGTAAATTGAATAATACTGGTAGATTTAAGAGCTCAGAATGTGGAGAAATGTGATTCGCAGCTAGTCAGGACCATGGCAAGTCAGGGAGTTCATCTTATGGATAGCTGTGGATCCCTAAGGGCATGCATGAAGCTGTGTGACAGAATGACAGTGGAAAGAGCTTGTCTGACCCCATAAAATTCTTTCCTGAGTCCAGTGTTTTTCCTCTTGGTTCTCATCTAGTGATGAAGTCTGTGTTCTGGAATGTTACTTTTCCCATTTCTGATGAGTTGTCACTCAGACAAGTGCTGTGATTAGAAAACTAATGATATGTATTGCTGTATAAAAGGTAGCTGACACGATGTAGACAATGAGCTATAACGGTTTGCTGGAGCAGAATTCAAAGATTCAGCACCAGAGGGGAAGTTAGGTGAGCCTCTCTGAGTACTCACAAAGGGATGGAAGGATGATTTTCAGTAAAAACAAGCAGACAGGTGACGGAAATGGAAAAAAAAGAAAGCAAGCCGTCCTGCCTTGTGTTTTGTTGGTTTTCATTTGTTTGTTTGTTTGTTTTTTCCATTAACTATACTCTTGCCTCTGGTCTAAATGTGTACATTTATTCTATGTGTTTGTAGAGGAGAAATAACTCTGACTGATAGTACTCTGAAGTATTAATTTGTATTTTATATGCTATATTCTGCATGTTTAAATGTGCACATAATGCAATTTGTAAATGCTAATCAAGAAAAAATTCTCGATAAGTGTTCAAGTCAGATGTCATATGAATGTTTAATGGGATTTCTCTTCACGACAATATAATATTGCCCTTAAAATAATACAGTTGAAGAGAACAGTACCAAGCCTGACAGAGTTCAAGAAGCATCTGGGTGACATCCCAGGCACATAGTGTGACTCTTGGGGGTGGTCTTGTGCAGGGCCAGGAGTTGGGCTCCGTGACCCTTGGGGGTCCCTTCCAGATCAGCATGTTCTGTGATTGTGTGAATAGTTTTGAGTTCTGAATTCATGACAATAAAAAAACAGTTAATCTGTGACAATCTTTGCCTAGTGCAAATGAGAATACAATCTTACACAGCCAAGTGTTAGTTCAACCTACTTTTGACTGTCTAGTTTTGAAAAAAACAGAATCAAATGCAACTTTATTTTAATAAATGGGTGTTCTTTCTACTTCATCTGGTAATACAGTCTACATAGTGGAAATGTAACCAATTTACCTCTGGTGTATTCTTCCACTGTTCAGTGTAAAATACTACAAATACTGGAAATGTTTTAGTCTCAACAGAGGAAGCAAACATACAGAAAGAAAGAGTAATAAAAAAGGATGTATTTCTAAGAAAAATGCTTATTTTTCAATCCATTTGGTTAAGCTGAAAACTGTTTTTAACTTATCATGTTGATGAAAGCTTCAGAAACCAAAATGCATTTGTATAATTTGAAGATATCCTTAAAGGGGAGCTAAGAATTACCTTTTTTAAAAAAAAAAATTGATCATTTGTAACTGTGAGTTGAGAAGTCTTGTTTTGCAACAGCTTTCAGCTATTTCTGTGTAAAATAATGGATTTCTGTTTATGCAAATGATACAATATTTCAATAGGCTGAAACTGGACACAATCTTTTTCTTTAAATAATCGGGTTACATCAGGAGAGCTATTTTTGGAAGAGAATCCTACGTGGGCTGATTCAATGCCTCTTAAACCCAATATGGGTTTTAATTTTTAACTGTGTTCTATTAAGAGACGAAGTAAATGAGATTCTAACATTTTTTCAGTATGTATCAAAGCCAAATCTGGACATCTTATAACCCTTATCATGCAGAGGCTGAACACCTCTTGCACAAGGACCCAAGCAAGCACAGTAAAAGAAATCCTCAGAGGCGAGGCACTGGATCTTGTTCCAAGTCAAGGGCTTTCAGTTCCCTCAGAGAGCAAAGCTGTGGCCCGTAACACCCCACTAAACTTACTGCAACATGAGTCTTTTGGTGCTGCAAAAAGGGTCTGTGCCTGATGATTCATTTTTAAGCTTCAGTTAAACAAATCAATGAAATGTGAAATTCTTAACACCTATTCAGTCCCATGGAGAGAGGGAAATGATATTTCTGCCCTGACTGCATGACTGCATTATCTTCTGATAATTGGCTTTTTGGCTCAGTAATAAAAATAAATTTTTTTTCTGCTCTGTGCACAATTTGACTTTGTGAAAGGAAGTGTGATAGCAGTGCAAAACATAAAATACAATGGGAAGAAACCTGTGAAAGGCAGTGCATCAACAAGCATGGTGTTCTAGCAAAAATAGCATAGAAGTAACATGAGAAACAATGTCAAATCAAGAAACTGCATTCTTGAGTTCTGATGCTTGTAATATTGCTCGAGTGGGGAGCTTCGCTTGGTTTCAAAGCTGGTTACAACTCCAGGTTTGTGAGTCCCCAGAGAAATGTTCTGTGCCATCTTCATATCGCTGCATACCCTCTGAGGTGTCTGTAGACAGGTTCTTCAGCGCTAATCTAATGAAAATGAAAGTGTTTTCTTATTTCTGTAAGTGTGCAATAGTATTGCAATGGCTATGCAATAAGTGGCTGCTGATGCTCATCCAGCTAAAAGCTACATTTTGCACATTACCCTGCCTTTAGGAGACAGAGGCAGGGAAAGGTACCTTCTCTGGGCTTTTAGTAGCATAAACTCTGTTATGATCTTGTGATGAGGGGTTTTGTTGCCTGTTTTTTTTTAATGTATCAGTGAAAAATCTAAGCTTTTCTTGACTTATATTTGACTCTGAGGGAATAAAATGAAGAAAAAGAAAAGTAATGGGTATTTAGTTCTTTATTTTTGTGTATTGGTGTTTTGAAATGAAATGCTCGCCTACAACTCTGCAAATCCAATCAGCTGTAGGAACTGGTTCTTTGCTTTGTGTTCTGAAATGGTGAATTACTACAGCTTTTCTCGTACAGTATACCATTCCCTGTAAAAAGTTGTATCTGTTTAGCATGTACTATATTTTTATGATGGACTTTTTCAAATATGTTAAATGCCTTCTAGCAGCACACAGATGCCATAAATACTGTGCTTTGTAATATATCCTACCAGGAAATAACAGATTATTGCTCAGTTGAAGAATCAGATGTACTTTGTATTTATATAAGAACTTTCTTAGATTCAGAAGGTAACCAACAACTGTTGGAGCAAATTTTTGGTGAGTTGACAAGAATTTAATAATTTTCTCTCTCTCAATCCATCTCCAATGCAGTGCACATATAGAATGTGGAACAATATGTAGATAATTTCAATATCACTTTATAAGCAAACATGCACATACAGAAACAAAAATATTAAGTAGTACAGTCACCAACTAATGTATCTTTTATTTCACTCTTAAATAATTGCTGAAAATGGTTTGTATACTACTGAAACTTGCAACTTTTGTTGTGAGTGGCAAATCTGGTGCATTCCTTATCAGTGAGATGCTGAGCATAAGATTATGGATCTTTTCGTTATGCTTCAGTACTCTCCTTAGCAAGAAGATTAATATTAGCACAAATGAAGGAAAGCCAGGTATTTAGGTGCTTTGAGAATATGCTTTAAACATATCCTAATATTTAGGCTGCAAGTCTCGAGACTTCAAAGGGGTATTTCCAAAATATGCAGATATAGTTTGATCTTTTTTTTTCCAGTATAAGAACATTATTTGACAAAAAATACTCTGAAAGCAAAATGAAGAATATCTGGTGTATGTGCTTTATGTCACAATGCTTTTAGAAATGTAAAGAGAACCTGAAATTAAGGGACTTATTTTTCACCTGTCACATCATTCTTGAAATCACCTGTTTGGGAGACAAGTCAGTGCTGATTCTGTAAGTGCTTGTCCCTGTCTTGTGTGATTTATAGTAAAAGGACAAAATGCACCTGAAGTGAAATCACTGGCAATCTCTTCCATCTGTCATGCAGGTTCAGCCCTTAATCAGCATGGTTGGATTTTTAAAGCATAAGTGATTTCAGAATATGTGTTTGCTCCTGCATCCTAAAGTAGCATATGAATGTATTTACTTCAGAGCCAAATACTAGAATCAAAATACTCTATTTATTCTTGTTTCTAAAATAAAGTAACAGTGCTTACAGTTGTTACTGGAATGGGCAGGTAAGGAATATTTTTAGCTTAACCAAATAATGTCCTATATTGAAGTCTTGTTATTTTATCATAAAGACTTCATGTCTTTTCTGTCCTTGTCTTGCACATTGATAGCTGACCTTGCTTTACTGAAAGGAATAAGTGTTCTCTTCAGAGTAGAAGAAGTTAACCTAGCCTCAAGAATAATGTTCAAATCCATCACAAGGTCTCAGGTGAATACACACACAAAAGAGAAACTGTTTCCAGGAAACTGGTATTTGCTGCATACCACTGAAGTGTATCGGGAATTAGAATTAAAATACAGAGCTGAGAAACTATCAGGTTTTGTTATGGCTCTGTGATACTTCTCTTCACACTTTGTTTTCTATGGGCAACAGAGTTCATGAGAATCTCAGCTCTCATTTTCAGGGATATTGTTCCTGACCATTGTTTGGAAAAAGTCTTGAAAACCTGAAGCAAAGACACCTAATAGAATTAGAAAAGTAGAAGGCAGGGAAGAAACTTTTCAGTTTTACTTCGAATTAAGCTTCATGGCTTTTAAGGTAATATTACAATTTTTGCAGGGCACTGAATTAGATTTTTTTTTTTAATGTTTGTGCTTGGCAGTGCTAAAAAATAATATGTTGGGACATAATTAAGTACATTCTAGGAATAAATCATGAGGGGATTTTGAAGCTGCAACAATGACTGTACAACTCTATTCTGGCTTTCCTGGTCTTCTGTGAGAACATCACCTTTTAAAATGCAACAGTAATTCTGTGTATCATGCAAAAATACAGCCACGATTTTATCAGTAATTGGGTGTGTATGCAGAACTCTTCCACTATTCAACACCAGCACACCTATTGTATACATCTAAGGGATAACAATGTTAATATTTTCCTATATAAAAGGTGTGACCTTGATAAAATGACCTGCATTTTGAGATTGAAGTGCCCTGAAGTAATCAAGTTTCAGCAGCCGAACTTTGGCCTTAGGCTGATTGTCTTGTTTGTTTTATGGTTTTTAGTACTAGAAGGAACTGCTGAGATCCTTGTGATGTGCTTGTTTTGGCAATTGTTACGGGGAGTTGTTCTTTTTCTTACTGAGGCCATCACGATTTATCTCCCTAGAAACCTGCAGACTTGTACTAGCTGTGATATAAATGAGTGGGAACCCCAATGTGTTGTTTGTCTTTGTAATTCATTATGATTTAGCTTTGTGTGGACTTCTACTAAATCCACATTGGAACTACTTTTTTTTTATCATTAATAACTCACTTTTTCCTACCAGCTATTTGCTGGTTTGCCAGCTATTGCTAGATATTGCAAGATAAATATGCAGCACAAAGAATATCTGAATAGTGTGAGATGTCCTTTCAACTGAGAGATGTGTTACCTATAAATACAAAATTTTCTATAGATTTCAGGGATTCCATTCACAAATGTTATGATTTATTTCGTGTCAAATAATAATTTTATGTATGAGATTGTGAGGCAAGAAAAAGTAGCAGGGAAGGAACTGTATGCTTTTGCAGTTTTATAGTTTTGTGCTTGGATCTCCTGTGCAGCACCTCTTTAACTGGGATCAAGTGAATATTAGCTATACTTTGAACCAATTCTTTGGTAAGAGAGGGAATGGGCTCGAAATTTTTAAGATCAGGATGGAATTAATGAAAAGGTGTTATAGTGTCTGACTAGTGAAAGCTTTATCCTAAGGCATAAAATAAAATCTCTTGCAGTGTTTCCAAGCTGAGTAATCACATTGAAACAGCTTAGAAAAAGTATTTTTAATGACTGAGAAAAGTTATTCATTGTGGATAAGAGGTGGAAAGCCACATAATGCAATTATAAAGGAAGCCAGAGATGTAGCAGGATAGAGGTTCTTGAGTTCAATCATAGTCCTGACTGTGTTCTCCAAGTAGACTGTATGGCTTTTACTAAATGGAAAGTCATCTACTGGCAGGAAGTATCAGAACAAAATTGAATAATGTTTGTGTTGGTTCAATGCACTCTAGTAATTATTTGGGATAAATTAATTTAGAGGAAAAAAACCTGAGTTCTCTTAAAAAGTTCAATGTCTATTATAAGCCTGGAAAGTTTCTCAGCCACCATATCCCATATTGCCTTTTTCTCCTTTTCGAACCAGCTCCTTCCTCACCTGATTTCCTTTTGTTCTTCCCTAAGAATCTGCATAAATTTGCAATTGTTTTGGTGATACCTGCTGATAAAGTGGAGGTTCTTGATATAAAACTCCTTAAATGCAAAAATGCCAGCTCTAGTATCTCTGTTTTGTCTTGTAGTTCATTTTGGATGCCTGGATCACGATCAGCATTCTGATTTCTTCACAGATTATTTTACTATGGTATAGGGAGATTACTAGCACAAGTGCATTTAATAGGATTTTGTTTGTTTCACAGAGCAAATCTTCCAAAAGCCTGAGGCTCTCTGGTATAATACATTAAGTACTACTCACTGTATTAAATATCAGCAGAAGACATGCAGCTCTACTGTGCAGGGTAATACTGAGATACTCTGTTTTTCTTTCCCAGTCTTGGATCATCTAATTCATTATATGGATGCATTTCACCACATATCATTAAAAGTTAAGAACTTCTGTGTAAGTAGCATTTTGAATCAAGTAGGCAACATGTTCCAGAAAGAACCTGTTAGCATCAGGAGATGAGGAAAGACTGGAGAAATGAAGTTAGTGATGAAAATGGAAGCAAAACAGTGTACAGAGGAACTGTGAAGCCAGTCCTAAGCAGAAATCAAAAGCAGCCCATACAGAGGGACACAGCTGGCACTGGAGAATGTGTTCATACATTTTCTGATTAGGTACAGAAAAGGAAAGGAGTGAAAGGGTGGAGCTGAGGTCTTCCTGAGTTGAGGTGTTCCAGTTGCTGGCAATAAACATTATTATTAAATTTACTGTCAGTGGAAAAGACTGTAGGGGCAGAGCATCTAACTGTATTCATTATTGTGTTTCTAGGTTTTTTCCAAAAGCTGTTTTACTCTTAGGAAGCTCAGACAGCCAAAACTCACTATTTACTCTTCTCTAACTCATAAGGTTGTCTTAAAGCATTATGAGGTGTTTTTTTTTTTTAAAAAAAAAACAAAACAAAACCACCACAATAAATTTTTATTGCTCTCTATTTACCTTCTATTTTTTGAGCCTTTAGGTCTAACTAGTTGTTGAGAAACATATTCATTAAATGAAAGCTGGGAAAACATCTTAGGCTAATGAATTCAGGAATCAGAGAAGCAGCTGCATGATTTGGAATATGTCTTAATTTAACATAATGATTTCCTGAAGCTGATCACTTACACATACTTCTAGGAGTCCCAGTGAACTTTGAAGTGCTGTGTTTATTACTTTTGATTTGCTTTATATGCATCTACTCTTCATATAGAAAGTTTAGCACTTAAAATGGTACTGCTCTAAGAGACCTGAGCAGTCATTCACAATTAACTAGAATCATCAGTTCTCCTAAAAAATACACCATTTTACTTCAAGAAATGAGACATTTTTGAAATCTGCTCTTTCTCTGAAACTGTAGCTGTGATGTTAAGTGCTATGATGATCTGTCAAATTATCTTTTTGTTGCAAAGAATCAGCATTGCTATAAATTTTGTGAATGATTCTATTTCTAGTTCTTATTCCACTAAAAATTAGAAATAAAGAGAATTCCTTTCAAAGTTTGCTGAACTCTTGGCTATAATTAGATATTCTCCCTCAGATCAAGACTACTTGACCAGTTGGTTCACTCATTTCCTTTCTTTTGCTGTGTTATTTTAACTCTGATGTGTGTCTTATCTTTGCTGAAAGGCTTGGATGATCATTCTAAAGTGTCCCTGCCTCCTCCTCATGCATGAAAGAGTCAAGCAGGAATGAAGCACAACAAATACCTTCCTGCAGTAGCTCTGGCAATATCTTCATTGCTGGTCTGTTCTTCAGACAAGCTGTTCTCAATCTGTTCTCTACAACCTAATTTTAGGAACCATTTGCATCACAACTGGTTTGTGAGTTGAGAGGAGAAGCAAAAAGCTCTTGTGTCACTTCCTGTACATGAATTCTGTTTGGGGAAGTGTAGTGTGGTTGATGAGGTAGTGTTTGTGTACGCTGATGAACTAAAACATTGGGTGGAAGACATCCAGTGTTGTTGGAATACATCAGACAATATTTATGAAGCCTTAAGAGAAAGTTATTAAACATGTTAATGTATGAAAGTAACATGAGTCTTAGATGTATGTCTTAGTGTCTGGTACCCTCTTGGCAGTGCCTCGGCTGTGCTTCCGCTGATTATGGAGCGAGCAAGCAGTGGCAGATAGCTGGAGAAAGGTTTGAAGACTTGCTGCTTGTCACAGGCTAAATCCTGCCTCGGGGTTTGCAGTATCAGCTTAGGGCTGCTTTATTCTCTTGGCAATCTAATCTCTGAGTGTTGTGCCTCTTCAAGGAGGGTGTTTTTGAGTTATTAAATAATTATCAATACTAATGTCTTTTTAAAGCTACATCTTTATTGTTTAAAGATAACATTTAGTAGCCTTGGGGAGAGGGACATGAGGGAACTGATTCTTTTATTTCTCCCAAGACGCAAGCAGAAATTATTTATAATGTATTCCTATCTCTTGCTGTTAAGAGAGAACTTTTAACCTTTAAAAAATGATATTTGGATGTGTAATTAAATTTGGTGTAGCTACAATGTTTTCCCAAAGTTTGCAAACGAGTTCTTCCAGCACCTTGATGCAGATTATATAATGCAGCTTATTAAACATGGCTTATCTTTGCAGCAGAAAGCAAAGATTAATGACCCAAACTAAAATGTATGTGATGAGATGCAGTCTTGCAGTGATGTAGGAATTGGAACCATTTTCTTCCCACAATGGGAAGAAAAATAAATGGGTGTTTTGTTCATAATTAATATGCATATAGTAACTTTTTAGAACAGTTTAGTTCCCAGTTTCAGTTTTTGTACTAAGCCTGTCTGAAACTTTGACAAAATAAAGTCTTCCCGGAAGAGAAGAGACTGCAAAGTCTGGTCTGTAAAGCATTCCTGAGAATTTTTATGAGTGTAAATACAAATCAACTCTATTGGTGAAGTTTAACTATACAGAGCTATGTCTGTTCTGTGTGTGGTGTGGGCAGAGAATTCCTCCCCAGTCAGTTTGGTAATGGCCTGTTGGCTTTTGTTTTACTTCTGTGTGAGGAATATTTTTCAGTCCACTTGGTGGGATTACCTGGGCATTTTGATCAACAGATTTCTGTCCTTGTGGGTGCTGGAGGCAGGATGATTCCAGCTTTGTGGCTGTGAGAGCTGGCCCCCACCTGGGGGCTCTGCCTTGCAGCCTGTGGTGTGACAGGAGCAAAGCAGCAGGTCCCAGTGTCACCGGGCAGGAATTCAGGAGGCAGGGCCACAGCTTCATTGTGCATGAACAGAACCATGTGTGGGTTTCAGACATCTCCTTCTGGGAGAGCCTTTTGCTTTTGTGCCGACTCCACTGTCTGAGCAGCTACTTTGAGTCTCCTCTCTGACCAGCCCTGGAGCACCCATTTCCCTCCTGGCTGAATTGTTGGCAGTGTGTGCTGCAAAGGGATATGTTTTTCAGGAGTGATTAGTGTCTGATGTACCCACAGCAATATAGAAATCTAGGCTAGAGTTGATGCTCTTATGGAAGTGAATATTCTCTAAAGATCTCTTTCCTTCCTCTCTGAGCAATGTATTAATATTAATCCTTGTGTAATACACTACTCTAAAAGAAACTTTGTCTTGCACATGATGTATGTGGTTATCTGGTTGTGTGCTCTGCTCAGATGAAAGGGTGGTATAGTTATTTTTGTTTGGTTTGTTTAAGGAAAATTTACAGGAAGATAAGCAGTTCTTTTATCTTTGTTCTTATGCATGACTGACCTTTCTGGCAGGCCTATTTAGAATGGAAAAGCTGGATTAATTTCTATGTTGGATGAAAATGACACCAATTAAATTGGTCTAATGGAATAAATTCATACTGTAGATACAAATTAAGATGCTTTAATCCTTGGATAAATCAGGTTGTAGACAGAGTTTTTGTGCTTCTGTATAATGGGAAGAGGTTACCATGATGTGTCGTCCCCCTCCTGTGAGTGCTTGCTGAAAGAGCTGCTCACATGCATACTCTCCAAAGCTCCTCAAATGTGTAGGTTTAAGTTGCTGAAATTGGTGGGCTGGTTTAGCTTATTAGCTTTTTGACTGAATTAGGTGAATCTGAGAGCATTTTCAGAAATAACATCTGCCAGAAGGTTAGTTGAGTGCCCTGCTTACTGGAAAGTACTAAGGAGATGAGTATTACAACTTCTTCCACTGAATTACCTAGATCTCGGAGAGAGTATATGTCTACAAACTATTTTTTCATTCCCACTTTTGTTGATAATTTTAATAGTTTATATATAGGGTTTTTTCCCCCCCTCAAAATTGGAATCTTCTTAACAAGCATTTCCCTAAGTTGTCTTGAACTTGGTTACTTATGTGGGGTCTAATTAATGTGTAGTGTATAATAGGATGTGTTACAGGTGTTACCACTAAGGAAACACAGAAAAGCAGGTTTAAATAGATGTTAGATCTATTTAGACTGTGGTTAATGTTGGGAAATCTGGTAGGTGGAAATAAAAAGAATTTAACTTTCTCTTCACTTGTTTTATCTCTGAGGCAAGATTCTCAAGGCAACAAAAGATGTCAAGCCTACCAAGTTTACCTGTCCCCATAGTTAGCTAATGGCATATTGGCTATGTCTGATTGGAGAGTACTCTATACATTATACATTAATTCAGTGGCTAATTATTACTTGTTCCTTTCTTGTTAATTGTGGCATGCTGATTTTCTGAATGTATTCCTAAAATCAAAGTAGTTGATTTCCAGTATGTTTCATTCAGTTTAGTTCCTTTTACACTGTGCATAACAGGTATACTGTGAGAAAACTTTGATCAGATGCTGACTGCCTAGCATCTCTGTGGGTAATTGATTTAAGATGACATTAAAGTGAATTCCAACTTGTTTATGTTTTAATGACCACTCACTGGACTTTCTGATGAGGATGTGGAACAGTTTTCTTCCCTGTTGTTTCCGGGCTGTCAAAGAGAGAGGCTGAATGGATTCAGGAATATTGTACCTACCAGTTGTGCTTGGTATGTCTGTCTGTCCACTTTTTCCAGTGTCTTGTCCTTCTGTCAGCACAAAGTTGCTTACTCTGGCTGCTCCAGAGGAGTCTTTCCCTGCTTTTTTGCTCTATGTTTCAACCACCTTCCATACACACAGATCATCCTCAAGTAGAGGTTGAAGTATGGGGTAAACCAGAACATTGCCTGAAGACATCCATAGAGGAAATTCTAAACAGTATCTGGAATAAATCATATTTTACTAGTGCAGATATATTTTCTGCATACCTCTAACAGCAAAATCAAGCTTTGAATATGTCAGGGACTAAGGTTACTTGAGCCACTTTAGAGGCAATGTAGACACAGACTGATGGTACTTTGTCAAAAATGGTAGTATGTTTTCAACAGTTTAATAGTATTCAATCCTAAATTGTGGACCAACTCTTTTTAATATAGTATAGACTCTTTCTGCGCCAGTGTTTCTTCCTTGTACTACCTCCATTGTCCTATGTGTAGTAGTTAAAAAGCATATATTTTAGTCCTGCACATAGAAAAGCTGCAATAGCAGTAAAAGTAAGTGTTCAAATATTTTTAAGTTATTAGCAGAAGGGTAGGTTGTGTGGAATAATACTAGGATGTAAGGAGACTGCATGGTTAGTAAATCAGTAATTTTTTTTTTTTTTTTAGCTGAGGATTGAGACCTACTTTAAGGTTGTGAAGAGATCAGCAATTTGGTTCCATTAAGATGTGGGAGTGAGAAAATCCTTGCAGACATTAATTACAGCTTGGTTTTGTTCCCCTAGTGAGGAGGAATGGAAGCGGTGATTCCTGGGGAAGAGGGGAGGGCTGGAGGGAATGGAAGGGTGGCAGGAAGACAGATGAGGTAAAAGGGGTTGCATTTTAAAAATGTTTGAAAAACTGTCATAAGTAGTTAGACAAAGTTTAATGTTAGCTCACCATAGAGGAAATCCAGCATGGAATATCTCAGTGATTGATGACTCACTCAGGAGTCAGTTAGGGAAAAAAAAAATCGTCCTTAAATAAACTGTATAGCACTCTGATATTAAACTACTTCAGGTACAGAGAAAATACTGTGCAGGGCTCCAGTTTGGGATGAGGCTGCTCTGAAGGCTTGGCCACTGCTGGTAGTTTGTTTCTGGCCAAAGCCTACTGGTCCAAATCATCATGTTCATGTATTCTCATTCCAGAAATTTGTATGCAGCCCGAAGGGTGCTTAGCATTTCTGTTTGAGAGTAACGCATTGGCCATCTGCACTCTCTGCTCCTGCAGGCTAAATGCAGCTTTTGCCTAATGTTTTCTTCCCAAGAAGAACTTAATAAAATCTGCAAGAGCTGAAACAGTGACTCACAGTTACACAGTTTAGCACAAACTGTGCTTATCTCACAAACAATAGGATGCCTTGGTCTGGTTGAGGTTTCAGCTCAATATGACTGTCTTTCATGGTTTTTAATACAGAGCCTACAGTGGGACTTCTTGCAGGATAATGGCAGAACATGTGTAATACTCTGAAACATTCTTAAAAATACCTGCATGCCAAGGGTGAGGGCACTGGACTTACTCCAGCAAAGCACTCAAATGTGGTCTTAATTGTAGGCACACAAATATCTTCTGTTCATGCAGTATGACTTGGCACAAATCCCCAAATTAAGTATCTGCCTGGAGAGGTACTGGTTTGGAACTGCTGAGGGCTACTGAAGGCAGTAGGAATGTGTTAGTATGCTTATTGGTAAACAAGTTGACAAGAGCTGGCTTAGCCCAGTGTTTGACATTTATAGAAGAGATTTTTCTGTTGCTCACCTAACTCTCTCCTTTCACTAAAAACAATAGTTCTCTGGGTTTCCATCACCTGTGTGTAACTTCAGCATGCTCTCCTCACATGACCATGGTTTCAACACCTTTTACTAAAGCCTCCATCATAGCAGGCATGACATCCTAATCATCTGGGTTATATCTGCTGATTTTTCAGTTTTAACATTCCAACTCCTTAGTGGGGAGATGCTTTGTAATAAAAATACTTGCATGAGCATGTGCATATTCCGAGGCCTAGTGAGTAGAGATGGGTTTAAAAATCTCTCTTCTGTTCCTGGCTTTCCTTCTGACCTTGTATTTATGAACTTAAGGTACTTCAGCCTCTTTGTGGATCATTGGTTCTTGTGGTACCAGGAGGAAGATGAAACATAACTCCTGAGCAGTGTGGTCCGTTTGCCCAGCTGGCTCTACTGGTAAGCTGAAATGCCTCTGCTGGGCAGTGCTGTCAAGCCCTGCTGTCTTATGGAAAGTATTGAACAAGGGATTTTATGTGCCTTTGTATTCAAAGTGGGATGTTATAAAAATAATCACGGAAAAACGAAAGTCTTCATTCTTTTATCAGGAAGGACAGGAGGAAAGGGAATTTTACCAGGTATATGTGAAGTCCAAAGATTCTGAATGGCTTATTATAGGCTCTGTTTAAAAGCAAAACAACACACACACTGTTAAAAGTGTGTCTGGATGCTCTCAGAGAATTTCACAAGTCTGATGGGGTTTCAGGGACAATTTTGTGAAGAAAATCTCTTGTAATAACAGGTAGAGATGGGGAATTGGTAGGCAGAGTGATTTGAATTAGATCTCTAATCATAGTAAATGATTCAAAAAAATTTGGCATCTTGGTTTTGTTACTGATCTGAGTCTTACAGACAAGTTCTCTCTTATACTTTACTGTAGACAAAGAGAAAAGACACATTAAAAAGGATGCAAACTAAGGAGAAAAGATGGATAAAAAGATGAGAAAGTGAAGGTGCCTCCATTTTACAAGTGAAGTTATGAAGGTTGCAGAGCTTGTTTAAAAGTACACTGAATGCCACAGGCCTTGCTGAGAACCAACTCAAGCTGGAGATCCAGCTTTGTCTCTCTCCTAGATGGTGTGGAACGAGGTCACGATGTATTTCCACATTCATTCAGAAAGCCAATCTAAAGCTTTTTGCCACAGGATATAATCCATTTCCCATCTGATGTAGTAGGTGGTATTAAAGCTCATTAGAGTTAATCATCACATTAAATTACTTCACCACCTAATCCCAGTGAGTGTCACCTCTGGGATGCAGGATTTTGAATTTCACCTTTTTGCAGTGGCTTTCAGAGAGCTGCCCTCAAGGTTTGCTGTCAGGAAGGCTGAGTGATTCTTGTGGTGCGCCATGAAACCAAATGTGCAAACTTAAACTTTGTGTGAGTGCTTTTGTCAGAACCTCTCCACGAAAACCTCTCTGAGGGTATCCCAGCTTCAGGAATGTGTTACAGAGAAGGCGCAGGTGGCACTTTGCCATCGTAGTTTGGTGACATTCCTCGTTCTGAGGGTTGGGGAACTCCAGCGAGGAGGAGGAGGAGGCTGAATCATAAGCTTTGGCAGAACTGAAACGTGAAATTTTGCTGCACAGTTTTGGAGCTGGAGATGTTTCTGGCTCTGACGAATTTTGACACAGATTGCTGCTGACTCATGCCTTTTAGTGGAGCTGGCTTTTATCTGCCTTGGGGAAAACAGGGGCTTACTCTTCCTGCATAAATTACTTAAGTTTATTTTTAATAGGAATTTTTACTGTTGGCTTTTTTTGTTGGTGTGGATAGTTGCTGTAACATGCAGATGCTGACCCATATCTCCTCACTACTGTGTGCAATTCCTGCCATTGTTCCTGCAGTAGAAGAATTAAGCACAGAACTGGGAAGGCAGTCTGCAATGGGTCAAAACATTTTTGAATTTTTTGATATGGGATCTCATAGGGTGAGTTTCTGGTCTCTGACTGCTAATGTAAATAATAGTTTTGTGGAGAGAGGTAATAATTCTGAAGATGCAGTGTATCATTTTTCCATGGACGCTGCTTATTAGTCCCACAGTTCATTATGTTTCATATATTCTCTTTCCCTTCATTTGTAGCAGAAAGAGAGCCAGAAGTGGTCAGTTGATGAGAAAGTGATTCCCACAGCAGTTACAATTTTTTGATGAAGAGTTTATTAGTATATATCTCTCTGTGGCATGTTGTGCCACTTTATGAGCAGAGAGAAACTTGAAGTCAGCTGGCATCATTGGAAATTGCCTCTACCCCAGCAAATTCTAATTTCTAATCTATTATTATTTCTGCTCTATTATTCTATTCTAAAATTCTAATTCTTCTAATCTAAATTTCTGATTCTTCTAGTCTAATTATAATCTATTTTTTTGTCTGTCCTGAACTCAAGGTAGAGCATTGGCTGTTCACAGAAATATTTTATTTGAAAGCTGTTTTTCTTTCTTGAGTAAAGCAAATTATATTTAAACTCTTCTTTTAAAATAGAAGCCAAATTTCTAGAGTATCACAAAGAGAATGGTATGGCCGAGAGTCAGTTTTAAAGTTGATTAGAAGGTAGATTTGGTTTGTAGTCCCTGTTTGTCTCATGCCAAAGGTCCCATAAGCTCCAGTTACTGTCAGTAAAATCTTCCTGTTTCTGCTTTCACTTGTGGGTGCCCCACCCCTGGCAGTGTTCATCTCTGCCCATGGCAAGGAGTTTGGAACTTGGTGAGCTTGAAGATCCCTTCCAACCCAAACCATTCTATAATTGT
>JAWWMO010000155.1:14708985-14754822 GCA_035047845.1 Dendrocincla fuliginosa | reverse complement strand
TGGGCATTTCATAACATCACACAGAGTTGTCTTTTGCTCACTTTGCTGAGAATCTTTGAAAAATCAGCTGATCCATCATATGAACTGTGGATGAACATAAAAGTTTGGCATGCCATGGTGGGCATGCAGATATTTCCTCTTTGCTGAATCCCATTCAGTTATGGAATAACTAGAAAATTTTGACATTGGCCAGTCATCATTGTGGAAGGTACTTAGTTTTCATTGCTAAGTCTTTAAACTATAAAGCAATTATTAAGCAATACCTACCAATACTGTCCTATACAAGTAGAGGATTTTTTTTCCTGTTTATTTTCATTCAAAAGTTGTCATCTGGATCTCTCAGGTTTGGTAAACTCATCTGTTTTGACATTCTGATGAGGCACTTGCTGAGGATCTGGCTGTGCTAGAATGATGAAATATCCATCAGGAATTTACATAGAATCATAGAATCACAGGACCCACACACCATTGGTTTTTCACTATGCAAATTGCAAAGGGAGTGCTATAAAAAAAATAGCCACAGCTTAAATTTTGGAAGCTACATTTAGGTGCTATCCCATAGGTGGCAATATACTGTAAAATTTATGAATTAAAAATCCTAAGGCAAGAGATTCAGTGGCTGTTAAGAGGAATAAATGCTTTGTCCTTTTCACATGATCTCCTTGTTTACTCCATTTGAACATAGCTGATTATGCCAAACAGGGTTGTCTTGATGCGTTCCAATGCAATTTTAGAGATTTGTGAAACCCAAAAAATAATCAAAAATCACAACCACCCCCAAAAATAAAAGTCAAAATCAAACAATATTTTTTTTACATATTTTTTTTAAGGCATATTGTGTCTCAGGATAGAAAATATCATTTAAGACATAGTGAAACTAAGTTTCTAAATATTTCTCTAATCTTATATATGATGTTTAGATGTTTGGAAATAATTCCATCAACTATTGAAATAATTCATAACTCACTAATATGCTCAGTGTAATTCAAATCTAGTTAGCAGTTGTATTCTGTCTTGTCACTCACTTCTTTTACAGACAGAAGAAAAAAAGTGCCATATTTTAAGAGATGAACTTGAAGAGCAAATATCTTAAGAGTTAAATGTACTCATTTCCTGTTGTCAAATCACTTAACGTGGAACTGAATTTCAAGTGTAAGTTAAGACTTCATTAAGAAGTCTTCTTGATAAGCTATTTATATAAACAATGTAAAATTAATGCCTTTTATGATACAATCCTCTTCCCCCCCGCCATGTTTCCATTGTGTATTTAGGTGTTCCTTGCCATGTGACCATGGGCAGCAGTCATGGTTTAACCCAGCTGCCAGCTGAGAGCCACACATGCAACTCTACCCACCAGTGGGATGGGGAGAACTGGGGAAATAGCTGAAGTCCTTAGCTTGGGATAAGAACAGCTTAATACCTGAAATAAAACAAAACAATTTAATAATATTATTTGTAATGAAAGGGGGACAACAAAAGGAGAGTGGGGGAAAAAAAGCCCAAGAAAGTCCAGTGATGCACAGTACAATTACTCAGCACCCAGGGACCAAAGTCCAGCCTGTCCCCGAGCCCTGAGCGGTGCCTCCTGAGCAGCTGCCCCAGTTTCTACACTGAGCAAGATGTTCTGTGCTGTGCATGGTGTGGAATATCCCTCTGGCCACTCTGGGTCAGCTCTCCTGGCCTGAAAAGTCCATGATTTAGAGCAAGCACTGCTTAGTGACAACCAAACATCAGGGGGTTATCAGCATTATTCTCATCCTAAATCTAAAACACAACTCTGTCCCCGCTACTATGGAGAAAATTAACTCTTTCATAGATGAAACCAAGACAACAGTGTACATTAAAAATTCCCTATTTTTCTGGCACCAGATCCCAAATGTTAGTCATCTAACAACTGTGAGTTTGTCACAGTAAACCCCTGGCACTGGCTTGGCCAGGCCACCCCCTGGTGTGTTTAAAAGAAATTCTCCTTCAGAAATTCAGAAGTATCTGAACTTACTGTATTCTTTTATGGAGAAATAAGTTTTCTCTGTGAAAGGACACAATCACAAAAGATTTTAATCTTTTGCGGAGGCCTGAATGAAAAAAAGTTAACAGTGCAGGCTGCACTTTTTGGGAAAAAAGGGTAAAACCGGTGACTTTTCTGCCCTCACTGGGCAGATATTTGAGAGAGGAAGGTGCTACATTAGAATGTAGTACTACCCTCCCTGTTGAGACAGAAGAACAACAGAAGGACTTCTGATTCCTCCTTCTCTCCCATCCCCAGTCATAGGGGTGACAACTGAACATCAAAAGTGCTGGTTTCAGCCATGGTGGAGGTCAGCATATATAGCCAGTCTATTTCCCCAACTGTTCTTTTTGTTTTCTGGGTGTCTGTATGTTTGCTTTCTTCCTTTTTCGCCTTTCCTCATGGGTGTCATTCTCTATTAGAGACTAAGATCTCCCTTTTGATCTCTCTTATTTTGATTATCCACAACTGTCTTCTGTGGTGAAATACCATGGAAATACATATCTATGCCTGGAAATGTTAAAAAAACCCAACCAAACAAACCCCAAAATAATTTGTATAGATGCAATAACACTGCCTTGCAACATTAACCTTGATAATTAAATGAAAAATATTAAGAAACAGAAGACCTGATGAGAACGTTTCCATTTATTTGAATTAATTTTCAGTCAGGAACTGTTTATCCATATAGTTGACATTAAAATTCGTGAAGTGTTTCACTTCAATGTAAGCGGGTTATGCAGATGACAATCGTGGTACCAAAAGGCAGCATATGATTGCACACTGAGATGAAAATACCAGAACACACCAAACAGTGTTAAAGTCTCCTGGAAACAACTGTTTTCTCTCTGAATTTGGCAATGCTGGAGGGGTTTTTATTACAGAGAATATTAATGACAGTAGAATCAGGACTAAGTATGTTCCTTGATATTTTAGGCAACAACTATTCTAAGAACAGACACAAAAGGTCCAGTTTTAACATTAATTTTATCCATCTTATTTGATCATCTTTCCTTTTTTATTTTTCCCCTGATATTTTTCCAGTGACTCTTGATCCTCTGATCCCCTTCATGCTTTCATTCTGGCCCCATCCTTTTTATCAATTTGTTACACTTCTATGTCTACGAGTTCTGTTTTAGTTCTTGTTCAAAGGACCTTCATTTTGATCTAGAAGGGAGGGAGGAGAAAAAAAGAGATGCTTCCTTTCAGTTTTAAAAACTTGCTGATAGGAGATCTGAGAGCTTCAAACAAGCCTCTTTTACCATTCTTTGCAGTTAGTTTTCTTCTGATCTCACATAGTACTGATCTCTCTTTCCCTCCCTCTTTTTTCCTCAGTGTGTGCCTGTCAAACGGATGAAGAATCTGCTCTCCCCCTTTTCTGTTGTTATTCCATTTTCCAAAAAGGTCTTCATTTATTGTTTTGAGGATGTGATGTGGCTAAACTACAAACCACTAAGAACAATTACTTGGTGTATGACAGCCCTTTACTGCTGCTTACGCAAAGTTTCCCAAAGGACTGGAGGATGCAGTAAGAATCATCTCTGTACCCTTTTTACTGTGAAATCCCAGGTTTTCTTCCCTCCATCCTGATGACAGGTTTAATGCTTCTCTTTCTGAAGAAGCTCTTTTCATTCCACAGAGAATCTTGCATCCTGAGGGAAAAAGTCTCACACAATACCTGGAAAATTAACAAGAAGACATGACACAATGGTGATAGAACAAATGTTGCATTATGTTTTTTTCTTTTTTTTTCCTCCCCCCCCCATTTTCCTCTTCTTCTTCACAGTCATGTTTGAATTTAGCCCAAGAGAAAGTAGAAGAACACTGAGAGTACAAGTGTATATAAATATTGATCTGTGTATATATGTTTCTGTGTGCACAGAAAGATATGTAGAATAAATCTAGTGGGCAGAGCAGCAATGAGTAAGCTTAAAAATTTAAATGTAACTAGATTAAAATTTCTTAATTTGAGGAATTTAGATACCACAAGTGGTAATGATGTTCGGTATTTTAAGTCTGCAATTGGCAACAAACCGCCTGTGATTTAACAAACAAGTCACAAATATTTGGGGTTAATGCAGTGTATCTTTAAGACACAAATATTGTGGAGGAAAAAAAACAAAGCACAACCTGTTTTTTTTTTTCCCCCACTTGTTGTTTCTTTTCTCTTAAGAAGTCATTGCAGCTAATTACCAACAAGGATTAGCTTTTCCAGGAGGTTGTTCTTACAATGTGTCATTTTGAGCTAAGCCCTGACTTTGAACAAATGTAATCATCTAAAAGAGAAAACAGAGATTAATCAGCTAATAGTGAAAGAAACTTGATTACACAAAAGTGGCAAAACATAACCCCTTACATTTGCAACCCATAAAATATTAATTAAAATAATTAAGATTAGGGAGTAGTGACTGTAGAGAGCTTTGTTTCCTGCTCCACTTTTATTTTAGAAGTCTCTTGATTTGCTTTGCTTGAAGAGACACTTGAACTGTGTCAATCACATGCCCAACCAGTTTGAGATAATCGGAGTTCTGTTGTTCCCAGCTCCTCTGAGTAATGCCTTGGAGGAAATGATGTGGGACTTGGTTGCTTTCTCTCATTTTTTGACTGTGGAGGATTTTAGTGTTAATACTGTGAAAGATGAGAACTGCACCATCTGAGGAAACAGCTTTCCCCTGACTGAGGGCTGTGTTTTAAAAAAAACCCCACAAACAAACAAACCAACCAAAACCAATGAAAAGAACTATCATCCCCCTAAAAAACCTCTAAACCCCTTCCCAAACCCCTCTTCACACCTACATCATTGCTCTCCCCATATCATTGAGAAAAAACAGAAGGTAGATTTCCCATAGAACAGAAAGAGAACCCAATTTTATGCTCCTGGGGGGAAGAAATATTTAAAAAAAAATATGCCTGAAGGCAGAGAAAAAGAAAGCCATGGGTAGAGGAGGGAACAGAATCAAGGCAGTTGAACAGACACAAGTCTTCCCAAAGTTTTCTTGACTGCAGCCTGAATTCTTTGCTGCTCTGATGCTGTGGTAGTGCCTGGGAGCGCTCAGGATCTTGGGAAGCTGAGCAGGACAAATCAGTTGAGAACATACCCATAGCAAGGATAAAGAGGTAAAAAGGAGAGATTTGAATTCCTCCTTTACATGGATATTTTCTGAATGAATGTTTTATTTCCTCAGGAGTTTTAAAGATCATTATGGAGAGATTAGTACAGATTTCAGCCAAGTTCACAGCAACAGAAAATAAAATGTCGTGCTCTACTTAAGAAGCAAACAAATTGTTTTATGCATTATCCTCTAATACCCTACTGTAAATGCATATTTTCTTTCTTGGTAATTATGTAATTTAGATTTTGTTATTTCAGAGGGAGACAACAAACTGTACAATATCCTCGAAGTTCTGGAAAGCAAAAGCTGAAAGAAATGACAGTAAATATGTTACAGGTATAGAACTGAGGGGAAAGAAGTGGTAAAATCAACATATAAAGGAAGGGAGGGAAAGGAGGCTGCGTGTTGTGTGATAATTGTGCAGGAGTGATGGCACAAAAATTCATAATAGATAAAATATACTCACAATTTTTAAAAAGAGATTTACTCCACAGATGGTCTCTTGGGTTTTTTTCCCCCTTAAAAACAAGATTCATTATATTACTCTAAAATGATCTATAAATATATTTAAACATTGAGTCTCTTTGGAGAGTGAGAGATGGAGAAACTTCCTTCAGGTATTTTCTATCCATTGTGTTTTTACAAATCCACTTCTGCCTTGAACAGAGATTTTTGCATAATGATTTATGTCCATAAATTATGGCTAGTTCTCTAGAGTGTAAAAAAAAAAAAAAGAAAGAAACAGATTAACCAGATCCTTATTCTTCCATATTAATTACCAAGGCCATCCTAAAATATGAGAGTCTCTCCATTCAACTCCATTGAGACCCCATTATTTTTTTTTTTATCATTTAATTGCTGTTCAGGTCAAAAAGGGCTCAGTGATTAATTATAAAGTTATTGATATAATATTGATATATTGTCATTTTATCTTTGGCTTTATAGAGACTAGTATGGTGCTGTCTGAGTATTAAGATATTTATTTGTAGAAACATTGATGTGTTTATGAGTTTGCCAGTGAATTTGTTTTCAAAACCCAAACTAGCCATTACACTTGAAGGTTGATTAAGGGCTGTTACTTTCTTAAATACCAGCATGTTTTCACCAACAAAAAATTAACTTTAGGGGAGCAGAGCTCTGTTGAATATTTAAGTAACACTTAGATGTGTTGTGTAATTCATTACAGAACAGTAAGAACAACAAGACACCAAATGTTTAATTTTCCTGGAAAGCAAACACAGGGGTAATTGGAACTTGATATATTGTTGCTGTAAGTAGAGGAGCTAGTATCTGAAGACATAAAACTTGTCTTTTTCACACACTAAAATAGCTTTTTTTTATTTTACTTGCATTATAGTTTTACACTTCACTGACTGAACATGATATGCAGCAGATGTGCCTAACTAGAAACATAACAGAGCTGGTACAATTAAGCTTCTCCCCCAGTTTTATTTTTTTAATAATAAAATAGCCTACACTGCATAAATTGCTTCAAAATAAAGTTTTGTAACATGTACCTTTCTTTGCTGAAACATCAGTTAGAAAAATATCGGGGTTTAATTTAAATTTGTTTATAATTGGATATTCAGGTTTGTTATATACACTGTCTGTATAGCTCTGCTTTTATGGAGTGGAAAAAGGCATTTGTTTTCCCATTTTGGAGGATGTTGTAGTCAGAATAGGTTAAGTTTTGACTGTATAGCTTATGCTATGGAGACAAAAAGATAAAATTTACACCTGTGGACTGTGCAAACTTTATACTTCCATGTACAGATTGTGTTCCCCCTGGAGACTCGCCCTCTACTTGAAGTGCAGTGAGCAACAGATGAACAGTTTAAACAGCTCATGATGGCTCAGATTTGAGTTCTGCTCATCTCCTATAGCATGAATGGGTGGAAAGGACAGAGGAGGGAAAAGTAAGAATATGGAACCCCTAGAATCAAGCCCCAGTAGCTGAAGTCTTTTGGAGCCCTAGCCTGTGGTGAATACAGTGCCCATGTGTCTGGGGGAGCTCACTGACGGTCAGTCTATTCTTGGGTCACCCACAGGCCCTTTTCAGTTGATTTTTTTCTAAATCTCTACTGCTGTCACTCACACGTGCCCTTGGAGAAAAGGATTTTTTAACCTCACCAGTACTGATTCTCCCTGCACAAATTGTTAAATTGATGAGTAAAGCAGTGAAAAACTTAAAAAAGCCTTTATAGAAATTCTAATTGTTTATTACTAACAAATACCTTAAAATAAGCTTAGTTACAGTGGTATAAAAGACATTTTATTGATCACAAAGTGAAAAAAATCACCTTTGTCATGAATGGTTAAAAATCTAGTTTTCTGTAGTGCAGTGTAATCTCCAAATCCCTATTCTCCTCTGATGATTGATCATTCTTCATCCCATGCCTGGCTGAACAATTACTGATCTTTTTAACTCAGTCAGCAGAATGCTTCCTTGCTGTATCTGTGGCCTCAAGACTTCGTAGCAGAACACGTGAGCATGCCTCTAAATCAAAAATGTGTTATGTAGCTCCCTGAATGCAGGGGACCTTGGTTTTAAGTGCCAGTACAGAAAAAAAAAGAAATGTGACAACAAACATGGGAGCTGCACGTGCAATGGACGTGTCACCAGTCACCCTCCAATGCCCTCCAGTAACAGCATTTTGGCAAACCATTTTAACGTAGGAAGACTTTAGGGCTGCACCCAAATCTGGAGCATGTTTCACTTTCAGAAATATTTGATGTTTAATTTGTCTTTATGTCACTCCCTGTCTTCTGTTCATCTTTGACAGTGAAAAGTAGAGCACAGCCAAGGCAGATGACCTGCCGAGCAGTACAAAGAGCGATGTTAGCTGCAGAAATGCCATGTTTGGTTTTGCCCTCCCATTGTGGTGTGTGGGATTTTGCCTTAATGTTTTACCCTCAGTGCCATCCTCATGCCTTTTGCAGCAGCTCCAGAGCAATCTCTGCTGCTCTGTGAATTCCAAGTTTTCATTGAGTTTCTTATTTGCTACAAATAGCTTAAGACTATGGATTCCCTATTTCAATGAATGACTGAGATCACTCTGAACATTTGTGAAAGGTTTTGATCTGTTTCCAGATGAGCTGTCTGGCTTGAAGGAGTGGTTGTGGTGCTGATTGGGTCATGCCTACTTTTCCTCTCTGTCCTAATAAGCTGTCAGTTCTGGGTTGATATCTCTGTTTAGACCCTCTTTGATTATCTTTTCTAGAGCTTAATTCAGTTTCTCCTTTCCCTGTTCTATCTCACTTTAAGACAACTATTTTTTTTTACTGCAAAGCATAACATTTTGATCTGATTAAATATACACAATGGTATTTTTTCTGTATCTTACTCAGGTTGTGTTATGCTAATAACAATACTGAGCATATTTATACAGTTTGAAATAATTGCACAGAGATTAACTAATTATTCAGCACAGGGAGGTAAATGGAGGAAAACTTATCATTTGTTTTTTAAATAGAATGAAAGCTGAAGTGACTCAGTTCTGTATGTATACAGAACTCAGAGCTGGTATAAAAGTAGGTGGAGGTCTTGCAACTTTTTTTTTTTTTTTTTTAGAAAGAAGCTTACAATGCCTTTCAAGACTCAGTGTATTTTAGTAACTTAATATATCAAGATAGTCCTGATAAATGGATTTCTCATTACAGGATCAGTGTCATTTTCCCTGAACATCTATGAAGCTTTAATGTTTTCTATGCCTCAAATCTGTGAGCACCTAATGCAAAAATCACTGGATAGACCAGATTCCCTTTGACATGAAGGAAGTTTAGGCTATGCCAGTACAGGTTGATTGTAGAAATAACAACATAATTGGTTGATTCTATTTTTTGGTTTTTGTTGTATCAGAAAATGTCATCCTTATCCCTCAGTATGGCACAATGACTACATGAAAATAAAATACAGTTCAGAAAAATCTAACTGCATTTCAATCTACTAAATTGCTGAAAGAATCATTAAGGAAAGGGAAGTTAATATGAAGGACTCTAAAATAAAACAAGCTGTCCTCCAACTCCGTTTCCTGTGCTGCTATTTCAGGACAGTAGAAACATTCAATAAACATGAAACAGAATTGGTTAATTTAATATGAACATGTAACAAAAAGTACAAAGATACAGAATTCTGTCTGAAGGTGTAAAATAGGACTTGATAGTCCCCTGAACAGTCCTGCATTCTTCAAAGGTTAGGGAAAGTTATTTTGCCCTGTTATTTTGCTGCAAAAACTGTAGTCGTTTGTGAAATTATTACAAATGATTCTTTTGTAGTCCATTTGCAATTCTATGAAGCTAATCTAGTATATGTAATCTCTTGGTTTGCGTCAGTGAGCACTGTAAGTATTTTCTCCAGCCTATCCCCGAAATAAGGATTGAAAATATGTGTGATGTGGGCCCAGGGCAGACTCACCTAGAGCTCTAATGCCTGAGGAGGCATTTCTGGCTGGCAGCAAGCTGTTGATTACTGCACACATAGGAAGTTTTGTGCCCATCTTCTTTCATCTTCATCGAGCCCACATTTCCTGGTTTGCTCCGGAGTGTCCCGAGGGACAGTATCAAGTGCAATACTGAAGTCAAGACAGATTGTCTCTAATGCCTCCCCCTTATCTGGTGGACCCATTATCCTGTCACAAAAGGAAATTGGATTGTTTTGATGAGATTTTTTCTTGACAGATCCATGTTAGCTGCTTTTTATCATGTTTACTATCCTGTAGGTGCTTTTAAATTGACTCTTAAGTGATTTGTTCTAGTATCTTTCTGAACATTGAAGTTAGATTGGCTGATCTATAATTTTCCAGGCCCTTTTCCTCATTTTGGAAGTACCTATAAAGTTTATCCTTCACCAGTCCTTTCGAAACTTTCCTTTATACCTTTAACAAAATCACAAAAATAAGCTTTAATGACTCACAGATTGCATTGGCTGGTTTCCTGTGTACCCAAGGGTGAACTGAATCAGGTCCTGTCAACTTGGATGCATGTAATTTATCCAAATATTTTTTCACTGCTTCCTTTTTTTCTTCCTTCCCCCCCTCCAACACTGTGGCCTAATCATCATCTATTCTGCTGCAATTCTGCTCTAATGCACAATTTTTTTAAAACTAATGACTGTTAAACTCTTTTAGAGGTTTACATTCATGTATTATAAACATCCCATTTCACATGTACATCCCATTTTATGCATTATATTAATGTACATCCCATTTAAACCCTCAAGATGAGCTTTACAAGGGACTTGAATGATTTTCAAACCTTACAGTTACACTCAGAAACAAGGAAATTGCATTACTGGGGAAATTATAGTTACTGAAACTTGTCTGTGATCTAATAGCAGCTGACAGGATATTTTAAACAGGAGTAAAAGTGAAGATGTGGTATACCCTCTGTCCCCTAAACCTTTTCATGAGTAACCAAAAAGTACGCTTAATTCTAAGCTTGGGATTTTTAATTAAAAACCCAATTATTGGATTTTAAATGTCTGAAATTGTCAGTTGTAAAGGTAGGCTAGGGTAAATACAGTGGTCACTCTCACAAACCAAGAGACTACATATAATAGATTAACTGGATAGGATCCCAAATAGGTTAAATTAAAACAAAAACCAAAAAAAAGTTAAAATTTCATGAACCACTATGGTTAGAAAGTGGTCCAAAAAGATGGATTCTCTTTAACCTTAGTAAAATATTGACTGCTGGGTTAAAGCTTTAGCTGTGTCTTTTTTTTGTGTGCATTTTAAAAAAAACCAAAAAACCCACAAGAGCTATTTACAGTGTTTTTCAAATTTTCATATGGTTTTTACTTTTGAAGAGCAAATAGCAGAAAGTACTTTGTAATGTGTTGTTTTGTGGGATTTTGTTCTTTGTTTTCTACATGCAGAAGGGAGTTTTATCTCTGTGTGGGTCTTGAGATACATTCTGTATTGCTCAGTTTAGACAAACAATTTGTTACTATGGATTTTCAAAATTGCTCAATTTTCCAGACTTGTGCAAGAATCTCCTGCTCCAACCTTAGCCAATTTTTCAGCATTTCGCATCCAGTATGCAATGCATCATTTGATTTAATGGCAACAAGGAGAGTGTGCAGTGTTCCTAACAGTCCCAGAGATACTTTATGGAACAATCAAAATCCTCAAGGACAATTTGTGTACAGCCAGTACTGACTCAGCAGAGTCCAAGGCAGCTTTTAAAGCACATGTAATCACTGTTTATTTTAAGCACAATGGCTTGCGAAGCCAACAAAATTTGGGGAGAACATCTTTGGCTTTGTGGTGTTATCTGAAATTTTCAAGACAGATACATAGTCTGGAATGCAGAATTCATGAATGAATCTAAGTCTCATTCCTCTGAGAACAGATTTAAAAGTAATGCCTGTAGGTGTGTTTAAAGGTGAAAGTTCTTGCTCTGAATTGATTCTGTGTATCTGTGTAGTGTAATTGCCTGAAAAATATCAGTTTACTGCAACTGAGAAAAGGCCCATGAGAAGAGAAAGCAATGCAAACCCCTCTTCCCTCAGTGCCTTTTGTCTTTCAGTAGTAGAAAAGCCAACACCACGCCACTGCCTAAGTTGTGGATGATAGATAGCATTGCTGGGTTTAGCAGTTATATTTTAGAAGGAAAAGACTCCCAGGCCTTTTGAAGGCCTCTCTTGTGGTCAGTAACTATTTAGATACAAGAGAGTGATGAGCCATCACACTTCAGTGTCTTCAATGCATGTTCTGTGTTCTTTTTTGCACTGCATACTGTTGATTGTGAATACACATCTTGCCACTCTCCCCATATCCTTTGTACAGTGGAGACTGACCCAGCGAAGACCATTGCTTAGCCTGAACTCTGTGCCAGGAATCAACACAGTTCGTCTGGTGCATCTCTTTAAGTGTGAGATTTCTAGCTGCTCGGGTCAGGATGGGGTCTTCCTGAGACAGCTGAATTGTTCTTTGCATCCTGTGCTGGATCTTTACAGTTTGGTTTCCATTACCTAACGCTAGGAGAAAAGCTGCTGAAGGTTTTGCTGTGCAGATGGTGGCTGGCTAAGGGAGCTGTGGGCACTGGCTGCCTGGGCATGTGAGAGATGCAGATTTAAGTCTTGACTGAGGAAGATCTGGAATACATTATTTTGGCTGAGATACCTCAGCGTATTTAATCCACATAGTTCTAAATCATTTTAAGCAAAGAACCTGAACTTGGCTTTCACCCAGTCTAGGATATGTTTTATCTTTTATAGTGTCTGTCTTGCATTTTGTTCAGCAATAAATATGTGCTATTGAAACAGAAATGTTGTAGCTCTGGTGAAACGTCTCCATGGTAGGAACAGTTCTGTCAGTATTTTCTCCTTATTTGTCAGCAGTCCTGCATTCTCTTGGAGATCCTGGCTCCAGAAGCACCAAACCAGTGATGAGATACTGCAGTCTGTTAGTCTCTTGCTGCAGACTGTTTTACACCTTCACAAGTCTTGCAGTCAGCTTTGAAAGTAATGAGTTAGAGACCTCTAAAATACTGAGAATTCCAGATGCTTAGGGATGTGATTGCTAAGAAAGGGAGAGTGGGAATATCTGAATTCTTGTTGAAATAATAGTATGACAGGCTAAAAGATTTTTCATGTAAATGTTGATTTTTTTTATTTTGTATTCTTATTAGAAGGTAAGCAGTACTTACAAGTTTATAATCACTAAGGACATTTTAAATTTCCTATGCAGTGGCTTCCTTCCTTTTCTAGATGGGAAAGAGGCTGTCCATGGAAACAATCTTCATTCCTTTTCATGTCTGTGTACTTCCAAAGATCATTTCACTTATATTCTGATAATATAGTGGGGCTGCAGGTCCAACCTCCAGGGGACAGATCTAAAGACAGGGTGCCTTTCACCTTACTTTTGGTTTGATATGCTTCTGAAAATTGTGCCCTTTGCTCTCTCTTCACACTCATCACTTACTCTCTTTCTAAAACCTGATCTCTCACTTTTTTTTTTTTAATTTTACTTTTTTCCAGTGGAAGAGAAAGGTTAAGTAGTTTATGTAATCTTTGTTTTACACCAAGACAAAGAGAATGTTCACCTTTCTCAACTAATTGAAGATTGACTATGTAACATGAGTGACTGTAAGTGTTGGACTCATTCTGCCACACTGATTATGTAGAGGATTGTTGGATAGGATGTCAGGAGACAGGGCTGCTGAGCCTTTTTGTAAGGGTTAATGGAGAGTAAAAACTGTATAATAAGACAGCTATTATACAGAACATAATTCTAAGTGCAGACACTGTGACTCGATACATTTTACAAATATAAAACTTTTGTATTGAAATACCTATATTTAACACTCCTTTTTATTCACAAAGTATTCCAAAATATTAGGATCTAATGGCCTTGAGGTGCTCTCTTCTTTTCAATAACTTCACTGCACTGCATAATCGAGCTGTTAGGACAGACAGGTCTTGGAACAATCCAGGGGTGTCACCTGGATTAATTAATTTCCAACTTGTTATGGGCTTGAGCCCTGGGAGGGGAAAATAGTGTTTTCTTATCCATAAGCTACAAACACAACATCTGATATTTTATCAGATACAATTTTTAATATGTCATGTGATGGACATTACAGTAAGAAAATAACTATTGAGAACTTCCCTCAGAGCAAAGTTTCAAGGACATACAGCTCTGGAAAGCTCCCATTCCTTCCTGAAAATGAGACAGTTCTTTTCATTTGGGTGGAAAGCAAAGGGGAGCAGCTTTTGAGAATCCATAGCTTTTCTCATACATAAACGTCCTGGAAGACATATATATGAAGAGAAATAAGTAAGAATTTATTCTCCAAAATACACAATAAAAGTGCTTGCATTATCAAAGAGACTCACTACTATATTTCTGAGTGCAGGGACAGGCTCATATGCATGAAATTGTGTTTTAAATGAAACACATTCTTCAGTTGTTCCAGTCGCCTCCATACCTTTATGTATGCTCTTAGAAAATCCTTAACCAAGAAATTATCTGTTTGCCAAGCAACAAACTCATAGATATTAAATATCATTAACCTCTTTGTTTTTAATTGTAACTCTATATCTACTAACAGCTTCAAGCACTTTAATAAGCAATTTGCATTCTTTTCAACACTGTCACGTTTTTAAAAGTGACTTAGGAGACCTAGGGCTAGATTTTTCTAGTATTGATTTCAAAGAGGGAAAAGTCTCTAAGGTCTTTGAAAGTCTTGCTATATCTTTTGTTAAAAAAGAACTTGGGAAACATGAATTTAAGCCTGTTCTTAAAAGTTAACACAGAGATCCTAAATCCCTTGTTACTTTTCTAAAACTAAACACAACTATCTTCTAATTAGCTCATTTTGCTTATTAAGTACTTTCTCTTTTTGCATAGCAAAGACTTCAACAGAATGGTAACTGAAACTCTTTAAAAATAGAATTTAAATTATGAAGATGACTGTTAGGGAAGTCAGATATTTAAAATAGGAGACAGTGAAATGTTGTCAAAGTTGAACTCTAAACTGTGAAGGACTTCCCAGAAATAATAACAGGACAAGTTTTTGTTAGGTAACAGAAGCCCAAAGGCGGAATCTGATATATTATAAAAGACAGTATTTATGGCTCATTAGATAAAGTCACAATTCAACTCAGTGTTCAAATACATGATGCTGATGGGGAAAAAGGCACGCAATTAATCAGGTTATATGGGAGACAGCAGACAATTAAAAGGAAACTCAGATCTAAAATTGACTCTGTAAAAGCCTGGCTCCTTCCTGGTGTGTTTGGAGAGCAGTGTGTTATGTGAAAACCATGGGATGCATGAGTCCTTTGAGGACAGCTGGACACAGTGTTGGTAAAGAAATCGTCTCAGGCAAGGGCTGATGTTTCTGTGGGTGTTTTCGAACTTTCTGCCTCAGGTCCCATCGGCCCTTTTGCACTGGGTACTTTTTATTGCTGCATGTTTGTAAAATACCTGCTCAAAGCACTTCCCAGCTAAACAGACAAGAGGCTGAAGAGGCACAGAGGCCCAAGGGGATGTATCAGAGCATTGGCAAAGTGTGTTGCAAACATCAGGCTGTAGAGAGATCCTCATATCAGTTTTCTCAGCAAGGAGCACACACTGCTTTGTTCACCTTGTCCCCATTCTGACAGACATGGGCTGCTCCACACAGCCCTGGCTCTGAGTGCCAGGATCGACGGGTCCGTGGAGTTTTCAACCTCTGCCTGCTCAGGAAAAGTGAGGAAAATGCATTGTTCCACATAGGAAATCCCAGGGAAAAAAGTACTTTCTCGTTGCTGCACTTGCTATCAAGTATTTATTAACACTGCAGCCTTATTCTTTGTCAGGACTGTCACGTTTGTGCGTATTGCTGAGGTTATTTTTGAACATTAATCGGCAGTTTAAGTAACCTTGTCCAATGCTCTTTTGCTGCTTCTTTTCCCTTGGTTGCTTTTCTCTTCTCATTCTCTACGCTTCTAATAAATATTTCAAATTCAGTTGTTGCTTTTTATTGCACTTTGGTCGCAGAAGACGGGGAGCTTGGCTTAATCTGCACTCTGGAAGGTAGATAAGCAAAATAAAAAGAAAAGAGTAGAGAATTCCTGGGTCAACAGTCTTGGGAATAACGGCACAAATACAACACTGCAAAACTCTTCTACAACTCTAACTTCAGTCAGACTGCAATGGTGACTTTGGATTTCTTGGGCAACTTGCTAATTTAAATTTAAAAAAAAAAAAACCACAATAGAATTATCATGGAAAGGACAGAGGTGGGAATTGTGATTTAGTGCAGGAGAGAATACAATGAGGATTACTTCTGTTTTCAACATACCTTTAAAATATATTTAATATTTTTAAGTCACTTTTGGCCTTTTGGTAATTGGCACATTGTTAGAAAATTAAGAAATAAGACTCAGTAATGTATTTGGTACTTTATTAAAAGACTGAAATGAGTGCATGGAAGGATGAGTAAACTCGGTGTTTGTTGCTCCAGTGCAGCATTCCGGGGCAGGTGATGTGCAGGGATACAACAGGGGCAAAGTGTTCCTACTTCAGTAGCAACACTGAAATATCCTTATTACATGTCTTTCTTAGCTTCCTTTTCATCTTCCTAAATAAATGCCCCTGCATTCTCAGATACAACCATTCTTTTTAGTAATACAAATAGAATTATTGTAGTAGCCTTCTTAAAAGAAGTGGCTTTTTCCTTTACCCCTCAACTCACATTCCTTTTTCCTCAGATGCATTTTTACCTGAGACACGTCAAAAAACCCAAACATCCCCGCACCCTCTAGAACAGTGGTCAATCCTTATTTTTCTTTGTTATTTACTTCTGATTTGTCAGATTTGTATTTTTCATGTTTTTAGATTAGAGATCATATTTGCACTTTAACATCTGCAAAATTAAGTGATTTTTTTAAATTGTAATCCTTATGCCTGAATGGTAAAAAAAGACTTGGATGCAATTTCTGTAAGTGTCAAATCAGGTGTTATTTGGAAAGCACAAGACACTGAAAAGAAGAATGATACAATAAATGACAAAACAATAGCTCTGAGTGTATTTAATGAGGTGATATTGCTCTGTTTATTATCTTATTTGTTACACCTCTAATGCAAAACACACTAAAGATTCTTGTCCCAGGCAGAAACTGTGATTGTGTCTTGTTCTTGTAAAGGAAGAACAGTTCCTCCTGCTTGAAAAATTCTGCAATATGTTACTGAGCTAATTCACGTAGTAGGCAAGAAGTGGAAATGATATATATATATATATGCAAATTAATAATAACAAAACTCTAATTGCTGGTTCAGTGTTCAGAAAGGTACCTGGACATTCAATGAGCTTACAGTGGCATAGTTGTTTTCTAACATCGTTTGTGTCTTGTACAGTTCACTACAGACATTTTAAGACTTCAAAGGACCAAGTAATTTTAAAATGGCAACAAGACTGAGACCATATTAATGCTGTTGTGATGTGATGCTCACTTCCCTGGATAATTATAACGTATTTACTTTAATCAGATTGTTTTGTTGAGACTGTCGAGGGGGAGGTTAGTGATGACGAATGATCATTCAAGCTCCTTTAAAATTACAAAATTTTAAAGAGCAATTATTTTGTCAGGAATTCAGTTTTGTCAGGAAATGTTACAGGCTGAAAGCCTATAGGTTAAAACTATGTGTGAACTGAGATGTGCAGCCACAAGCACAATGCTTGCCTCCTTTTTTTAATGTAGGTTTCTGTGCAGAGACGGAAGGTACCTAAAGTGTGTTCAGTGACTATGCCAGAGGAAACCTACCCTCTGCAGGAAGTCAGAAATTCCTGTCCTAGAGCAACTGAACTGTCTCCTAGATGGAAGTGATGCCTGGTGCAAGCTTCCTAATAGGTAGACTACAATTGTTTTTGAATGGGTTTTATTAAGTAGTCTACATCCCAAAAGGTGGTGGGAGAGGGGTGTGTATATAAATGTGTAGCCACACAAAGGTAACTTGTTCTTATCTCTCTCAAGTTCTTTAAATTGCCTTGAATCTACACATGTGCATTTTAGCTTCCAAAATACCTGTACCCTGAAGATGAATCTGTGGCCTTTCTAGAAGACTGAGGTTCTGAAAGTTTCAATTTGCTTCTTTGTTGATCCTCAAGAGAGGAGAGTTGTAGCTTGCTGTTGGGTCAAGTATTTGTGCTTCAGTCACCTTAGCCTAACAAAGCTTATATTTTTCCTTCTTGCTCTCCAGCTGTTTATTTAGAGTTAAAATACATTGTCTGACTTGTTCTGTGTCCCTGAATCCAGACAGGCCACAGGGAGAATTTGTGCTGGGGCAGATCACCCCTGAGCAGATGTGTAGTTCAAGTGAGCTTTTGACAGGTTTTCTATTATCCTACAAGGTACTGTGCCACAATGACCTTGATCTTCAAACTCAGGAGCTGGGATTCTCTTCTCGCTTGTTCAGACTCAGAACCCTTGCTGCCTGTATTTTATTATAGCAGCACAACTTTCTGTGGCCAAAGTACCACTTAATCTCTTCTGATGTGGGAGTGCTGTTCAATTCAGTCTTCCAATTCTCCAGAAGTAGTTTTGTGAGTCAGTTTCCATCATAATGTTATTTGAATTGAATGAATAGAGCAAAAGGAGAAAAAAGACCCTTAGTGAAGTCAGTGGTCCAGCTGTGGATGTAGGACTCTTAGATATCCTTGTGTTATAATGCAAGTCATTTCCTGGGGATCATCTGATACTTGTCGTTTCCAAGCAAAGTAAAATACTGGTATTTCCAGCATGATCTCTTACGAGTCAGTTGCCAGCACCTCATGGTGACAGGTTGCACAGACAGAATTTTCTTTTATGCTTTGAAGAGAACAGGAATCAAGACACTACCTATGTGTGAGGCAGAAACCTTGATACTGCCCTGAATGGTTGCAGTAAGCTGCAAAAAGGAATTTTGTGCTGTGAAATAGGGGGGGAACCCTCTGGATAGCATCATTATCAACTGTGCGTGATTCTATTGAGATTGCTGGTGTAGGATAATGGAAAGCTTGATATGGTACAATTAAGTGTAAATAAACTCAATACACTGTGACATGAATGATCGCTCAGTGTCAGAGCTGTAGCTGGGGAAATGATTAGGCTGCTTTGCAATGGGAACAAAGACTGGCACAGGGTGCGAAAATGAAGGCAGAAGCTCCAAGTATGAAAATAGAAAATAGTTTAAGCATAAGAGAAGAAAATACCAACAGAGAGTAAAAAACAATTTTACTGCACAGGAAATATTTCAAAAATAATTGCTGTACTTCAGCATGATTAATGAAACCACAACATTCTGCAGAATAAGAAGTGATGCTGGAATAACAGGAACTTATTTGCCATATCATCATCTAAGACATGAAACATTGCCATGAGTCTAGTTGCTTTAATTACAGGGCTAAATATCTTCTATATAGATATCTCCTGCCTAAATCCTTTAACCTAGCTTAAGAGAAACTTTTACCTAAAGAGCATTTATCGAATTACCTGAGAAAAAAAATTACATGGTTGTTTTAAGAGAAGATATTTTACCTTTTGTATTCTCCAGAGTCAAAATGCGGAGTGATTTTTGATTTTTCTTTTTTTTTGGGGGGAGGGGTAGAGTGGGGAGTATTCTGGTTTTTTTGGGGGGAGGCATTTTTGTTTTATTTGTTTTGGGCTTTTTGTTTGTTTGTTTTTGGAGATTTTTTTCCTTATGTTAATTGGAAAATCTTTTGAAAATGGGTTTGTAGTTTTCTATGTTTTCTGTTTGATAATATGGCAATGCTGTAAGGAATACAGATGAACATCTGTAGGGGTGTAACCAAACTTGTAAGAAGTTTGGGATGAAACATGATGTACTTTTGATTTTCTTAGGATGAGTTTGTGATCAGCCCAGATAGGGAAGAATGGTTCTTCTCCTTCTGTACATACTACACGCTTCTGATATTTGTTTCATCATTGTTAAAATCTGATTTTTGGTAAAAAATTTATTAGTTCAGGCTTGGAGTTCTCTTTTGCCACCAGACAACACAACCTGCTTTTGTACCGAATCACTTTATTGTGCTTAGGATTTATTCCAATTCAGATTTGGGGAAGGATGGTCATTAATTCAGACCCTCTGTATCTAAAAGATGGTGCCTTGCTCTACAGAGTTTATACCTACATGTTCAGCTGCATTGCTAAATGTGTAACTATGGTTGGATACCAAGAGGACTTTGTCAAATGCTGCACAAATGGTTTCTGCTTTGCTTGCAATTGTGACTGCCATTTTTCCCCCTTCATTTTCATTCTGATCTCTGCAAATTCTCAGGTTTAAGATTGTCACTATCACTTCAGACTGTAGCAATGGATTTCCTAGGCATATATACAAAAGACAGTACTGCTGTGAATTCTTTTGAGAACGTTGCTTGTCTTTTGCACTGTTAATATTCAGGGTATATATGCAGGACAACCAAATAATTTTTATTTCTCAGTTTCTTTTCTCTGCTGATAGCTGCAATAATTTGATAATACAATTCAGGAAGAAAGACTCTACAAACTACTTTAAATTATATGAAATTCTTTAACTCCTGCTGAAAGAGACAAGAACAATAGCAGTCTATGAAAAGAAAAACTCATGAGCAGCATTATGTTTTCCAAGAGGGAAAATTCCCGGAAGTGTAGAAGTTTGAAGGCAGTCTGCTAGTCTCTTGTGCTAAATTCCCAAAGTAAGAGGCCAAGAAGAGGCCTCTGGTCATCAGAGTCTGGAAAACATCCTCTGTACTCTGTGCCACTGAACTGAAGAGTTTTACAGTCATGAACAGGTACTCTGAGAAAGGTGGTTTCAAGTCACCCTCACACCCAAATAGGAGCTTCAGAGCATTACTTTCTTAGGCATATCCATATAAAATGGGAACAGGCATAACTTCATTTCTTTGTACATATTGCAAGCTCTTTCTGTTTATGTTTTGTCATTCTATATTTGCCTGTGGAACATTGCTCCTAGAGTAGAAATTTTCCAAATGGCAAATATGGCCCATTAGGACAGCATGTCCTACAGCTCTACGATCACTGTTGGTAACAATTTGGAATAGTTTACTTAAACTAAGCAATCCAAGTTAGTTTGCAAGGCTGCTCTAATGTAAATGTTGTCACAGAAAGTTTGATTTCTTGTTTTCTTACTTGATATGGTCAGACATATTGTGAAGTTAACAGTTTTCTGACAGTTTTCATTTCCCAAGCAGTAGGAAAGTCTTTCTATAGTTGCAACAGACTGTTAAATATCATCTTTTAGCTGATGCTTATTCATGAGCTTAAAAATGCTTATTATAGGCAACAATTTTTTTTTGGTGCAGCACTCCCATAAAGCCTGTCTCATCATAGTTCTCTATCCTATGGTTCTCTGGTCTCTAAGAAGGCAATGGTAGCTTTATCCAAGATTCTCAAGTACATATTATCCCCTTTCTTCATTTTTTGATCCAAGCATTAATTGGAAGGGTGCTGAAAATGCCTACCTAACTGGGTGAGTCAAATCAGTAGTCAAATACAAACTTACAGTTATTGTGCTCTAATAATCTCTTTAGCAGAAAGGCATGAATTATAAAATAGTAATTTATAGCTAACATGGTTTAAAGATGAAGCCAAAAGCCAAGTGTTATTGGCAGTGCCATGGATGAATTATTGCATCATCATTCAAACTCTAAGCCTCTTGTGTGATCATTATATGATTATGAAAAAGAATGAAAAGCATATTCATCAATATAATTAGTTTCTATTTAAAACAATGCACATGTAAATATGCATTTTCCTACCTCATCTTACACTATGGAAATAAAGTTAATTTTTATTCTGAAATTTAAATTACACAATTTTGAGGAATTTCTGCATTTCTGAAGATCATCAACTCATTTACTTATTTTCGGCCTAGAGAAGGTTTGTTCAGCTATTTCTGATAAGATAGAAAAAGAATCAGAATTTGAACAAAAATTAGAACTTTTGAAATACCATTTTTAAATTTTAATAATGTCTCATTAGTAGTAATAGGTAGAAAGGCTCAAAGTCAATAAAACAGCAAAGAACATGGTTGTTTCAGACAAATATCTAAGAAAATCTCTATATGAATAGGCACAGGCCTTCCTGTTACAAACATGTTTTCAAACTGCACATTAAAAGTACTGCAGTGGTTCTCCCCAGAGCTGTTTCAGAAGTGACCAGTTCCCTTATATAGGGCTCAGTAAATGGAAAATTCACGTTCACCTCAGTCTAAATGTTATCCCCTTTGGCATCACCTTAGGCAGGCCCTACAGATTTTGCTTCGAATAACATCCTGTTCATTGCATTGGTCCATCTGTGAGAGCAATGCTTTTTTTAATGAAAACCCTTCAGGCATTTGAAACATTTCCTTATAACTTGTTGTGCATTTCTCTCATCCCAATATGTTCTGCTCTGTTTCTTTATTGATTAGGTTAGGAAACACTGTATTCTACTGGTGTAATTTCTCTTCATGGATCCTTTTGGTTCACTAGTCCGGGTGCTAATAAGGAGGAGCTTTGAGTTGTTCCATCTTGCTTCTTTCTGCATCCTGAGCTGAATTCTGTTCCCCAAAAAATGAATGAAAATGCAGTTATATTCCCTTTGATTTAAGGAGTGATGAGTCTACTGTTTATTTGCTTGTGTTGAAGGATTCAAAGCATTTTCCAAACTGCTCCAAGGAAGCTGAGATTCCTTCTCCTGTTTGAAATAGGCATAAATTCAGTCCTACTTCATGAAGAGCCTGGAAAATAAGTGAGGAAATATTGGTGATTTATTTTTTCTATTTGGTACAGTAACTGGGGTTTAAAGGACAAGTAACTTTTCTGCAGCAGTGGAATTATGTAGTTGTATGTTTGGTTTGTAATTAAAAGAATACTCCTTGGCAGAAGTGAACAAAATTAAGTGGGATTACTCAGCTGCACTTACATATATTATCTGTAGGGGAGGCTCTGCTCCAGTCTTTGGGATATGAGTGTTCTGATTTCAGTTGCTATGGTAAACATGCAGCATTTGTAGTCAAACTTCGCACAATCAGAAGAAAGGAAAATCTTGCCACAGTGGTTTTACTGAAACTGTGATGTCATTTTAAGGATTTTAGTTGCCAGTAGAGGTGAAACGAGTAGTAACTGTTCTACTTTTGGTGTACAAGGAGGGGGGAGACAAGGAAGGTATTAAGGATTTCTTAATACTCATTAGAAATTACATATTTAATAAAAGGGTAAGGATATTTATTCTATTAAGAAGCATGCAATGAAAAGAGGATGTAGATTCAAGTTCTTAAAGTAGGAGATTTCTGTTGTGGTCAAGACTATTCATGAAAGTAGTTCTTGGTATATGACTTTGATGAAAAGTTTTCCTTTTTAGACATGTCTGCTCCTTAGATAAATTTCTCTCCCTTTGTATAAGTGTTTCAAGATAAATATAACCATTCTAGATTATTAATTTTAAATTAAAGTAGGAATATAAGAGGAAGAAAAAAATCTAATCTTTTTTACTTAACTGAATCTGTTTGGAATAAACAAGCATGTCAACTGATTGAATGCAGTGAGACTCTATATTTGATATGTGGTAATTGTATAATTGTCATGCAAAAATTCCAAATAGTAAACAACCTTCATCTTTCATTTAAGCAATGTACTGTATAAAGTATCTCTTTTTGAAGTGGTGACCTTTTCACAATGAAGTGGTGAAACAGAACCTCCATATAAGGAATATAAATGTGTTGAGATTTAAAGATATGTGCATTTCTGAAGGCTCCATTTATGCTCATATACCTTGCTGTCTCACTAGCAGTACCATTCCAGTCTTTCCTAGAAGCCACAGCACATAATCCTGTTGAATTGTGCACCCCAGACTTGCTCTCCTGATTTCAAGGTGCATGCAGAAGTCGTCTCAGGTTAGGTCCAATGCTAGTTACACTGGTATCAGACTGATCTGCCGTGGTCCAGGTGCTTGCTGAGAAGTTTCTAGGCCAATGAGATTTCTGAGTGTGCATCCAAAAGGTATTTAACGCTGGAAGAAACTTGTGGAATGTGATGATTAATATGATGATTAATAGAATGTCAGACGCTGCAATAGGTATTCATTAGGAGTGAGGCTTCGCATTGTGTAAATTAATAAAATTAATAAAAACCCCCGGGGTTTCAGACCAAAATGCAGTGTCAGGATGAGGTGGACCTGAAATGAAGTAGCTAGCTGATGTGAAGAAAAAGAAAAAAAATCTTTATGGATTTTTCCTTTGTATCCTCTATTAATTTAGTTTGGGAGACTCATGTCTTAGCCACCCAGGTCTTTAGATATATACCTGCTGTAAAAAAAAAAGCACAAAATCGAAGTAAAATGTCATGATATTTCTCTTTAGAGGTACAACAGCCATAACATTTGAGAGAATTAGAACTCTGGGCTTTATTTTGGGCTCCATCACTTCAGCGTTTAAGGTCCCCCCACTCTCCACCCTCTCCACAGCATTTGCACATGCCAAATTCCAGTCCACATGGAGTTCAAAGGAGCTATATTAGTGCGAAGTTGTTCAGAGTGCATTGGAAGTAATGATAGTTTCAGACAAAAAAAAAAAAAAGAAAAATTGAAACTAAAAGATGCGATGTAAAGCAAATAAACCCCAAAAAGAGCAGCTCTTCAGATATTGCCACCTAATTAGACTATCTTTTTATTCCTTCTCTTATTTTTGACTCTGTGGGTGTTGGTAGCTGAATGTACAGCTAAACATCCAACACTTTATTTCCTGCTTTGTTTTATATGTGGCAATTGGACAGAAAGTCACAAAGGGTTCCTTTTTATTATGGATTATTCCCAGTGAACACCCTGGCTGTAAGCACTCTATGACAGCAAGGTTATTGTAAAATGGCTTTTTTTTTCCCTTTGAAGTAGAACTGCAACACTGAGAATAACTTTTATGAGGCCTTGTGGGAATCTTGTTCTTTATGAAACTCAGTGATTATGTTCAGAGTTTGGAATAAATGTTCCTGTGAACTTTTTAAAAATAAAAGAAAGGAGGAAAAGGAATGAGAGCATTTGCAGCATAAAGGGTCAGGTACTTCATTAGATGTAGTTTATTGGATTCCCTGCCCTAACTCTCACCCTAAACTAAGGTTAGACATACCTGGGGACAGCTCTACAGAGCAGGGACTGTGGAGGGCAGGTGGTACTTTTGTCAGTTCCCAGTCAAAGGGAAGGAGTTTGAAAGGGCCAGTCCAATCTGGTGAATCAACAAATGGTTACAATGCAGCTGCCACAGCCAGGGGTTCAACCACTTACACCATGGCACTCGCTTTGGGAAACTTGGCCTAATGGGGGCTGATGGCTCCATCTGTCAGAGAAGGGGAAAAGCATCCCCAGCCACAGGCTGGCCAAGTTGCTGAAGAGGGCTTTAAACTAAAGGTGCCTGGGGACGGGAACCTAAACCCATCCAACTTGTGCCAGATAGATGACAGTGCCAGTGAGAGATTCCCAGAGCCTGGAGAGAGCTGACAGGTCAGCAGGACAGCACCTGAAGAGCAGCACAAAAGAATTCTGGCCACAGCAGCCGGTCATTCCGCTTCGCTGGGGCCCAGCTTAGATGTTTCTATGTAAAAGCACAGAGCACAGGGAATAAACAAGAGGAATTGGAGACGTTCACACACCTGCAGGGCAGGATCTTACAGAGACACAGAGACATGGTGAGATGGCTTCTATGACTGGAATGTTGGAATGGAAGGATACAGGCTCTTTAGGAAGGACAGGAAAGGGACATGAGGAAGATGATGGCAATGGCCAGCTGGAACACTTGGAGCAGTGCCTGGGGATGGATTGAGGGACCAACCAAGAGTTTAAGGGTCAGGATTAAAGGAGAGCAGGGACAGGTGACATCAAGCTGCCCAACCAGGAAAACTGAGCAGATCAGATCCCTCTATAAACAGAGAGGAGCAGCTTCATGTTCACAAGCTCTTGTCCTCTTGGGGAACTTCAACCACCCTGATATCTGATAGCACAATAGGGCATAAGCATTACAGGCAGAGATCCAAGAATCTAAAGAGAGAATCTATTATAAGATTTTTAAAAGAGAAATTTCAGGGTGCTGCCTTTTTTTTTTTGGTACATAAAAAGATTGGAATGAGTGAGCGACATAATCCTGCCCTAATTGATTTCAGTTTGCGAGAAAATGCTGAAGAGCTGAACAACAAAAGAAGTCTAGGTAATTAGGCTATTATAATTTCAAACTATAATTTTCTTTAGAGTTCTGCTTTACTTTCTTCTTGACTAGGTCTTTATGCAGAGATGCTAAGGCAGGAGGGGAATGCAGGAAGAGCCTTTGAGGGATGTGCAGGGAGGCTACAGTGATTTCATTGCCATGCAGCTCACCAGCTGTCTTCCAGCAGCATCTGCCTGAATGGAATTTCATATGAATGTATGAAAACCCTCAAGAACTGAAGGACAATAAAGGGATGAAAAGAAATCGAACATCTCAAAAACAGGTCTCATCTTTCTCCTAGAGTTCACAAAGATTAATTGAACTACCATTCCAGAAAAAATACCCAATGAGACCCTGTAAAGTACCTTCAGGGAAATTAGTGAAGAAATGTTTAGTTACAGGAGAAGAAAACTTTGTCTCTTGATTATATAATACATGGAAAAACTACAAGAGGTGAGAGGGAAAGGGCCACTTATACTGAAAACCTTTTTTAACTTCTTGTCATACTCACCTGTTTTCTGGCTCTGGTGAAAAATAAAATATTTGCTGAGCTGGGGAACAGAGTTCAACGCTGAAAGAATATGCTGACAAGTCACACAGTTTCAGGGCTGCAAAGGCAGGATGGTTAAACAGCCAGTGGAGCATATTTTCAGAATACACAGTTATACACAGGTTTGCATTTTCATGAGAGATCTTAAAAAGCAGGGAAGGCAGACAGAGGAGAGAATGTTAACACTATCATCTGGAAAATGTAAAAAGTTTTATTTTTGGTTTAATTTTTAAGAGAAGGATTTTTTTTCTTTTCTTTTTAAATATAACACAAGTGGTCTGTAATATGTGTCTGTGAAAGGGACTGACAGTCGTTAGAGTTGGGGCAGGCCACCAGTCACTCATTTACATGCAGAGAGTCAGCCGTGAAAGCTCTTAAAACTGTTTTGCTCTACATGGAATTTCTGAGTTACAGATTTTGTCCTGAGAACGGTCACTTCTCCCTCATCTTATTTTAACAAGGGAGTTAGCAGCTAGAGAGCGCAGTTAGAAATGCAGTTTGTGTTGTGCTCAGGCTGGTGAATGTTGTTGCACTTTGTCTTCAAGGACTGATTCTCCCTGTTCACTCAGAGATGTAGAACAGCAAGCAGTTTTCTTGGATACAGCTCTGGTTATGTCCCATGAATTGATGTAGTTTAGTGCAACATTGAAAGTTAAGCATGTGCTTAAAAGTCTGAGGATCAATGTGTTTCAAGCCATCAATTCAGAGAGTGAAACCCTTAAATCAGACATAATTCCTTCGTCAGCTTGTTCACTGGATGTACGACTAAGAATATGGATTTCACAAGTTATTTGAAGCATGCTCTGCAAACAGCTGGTGTCTGCGCTGTGCAGTAGCTATGTAAGATCAGCTCTCATCTGAAGGTTGCTGGATCATGAGTTTTTGGCAAGGCAAATGTGCTTTACATTGTGTTCATTAACACATATGAGAGAGAATTTTGGCTACAAAGCTTTGCAAAGAGATACGCAGAAGTCTAATCGTTTAGATTTCATTAGTGCTGTGATAAGGCAGAACTGTTCTCCACATCAGCTGCTAAGAGATGCTGCTGCAGGGCTTGGCTGATGCATCATTGGTCACCCTCTGTATCTTCATATCTGTGAGCTGATGAGGCTCTATTTCACGGAGTTCCCAAGAGAGGGAGCCAGTGATGTAGAAAGTGACTAAATTCTGCTGTTTGCTGACAACACCAATCTTGTTAGTCTCTTCTGTTGTTGGAGGAAGCAAAAAACCAGAGAAACAGTGAAGGAAGATCATAAACTATAAATTATTCTTGTGCTAGAAATAAAATGTTAGATGTTGTAAAGTAGGTGGCATATTTTTTGCACTTTTTCTAACAAATGTGGAAGTTTGCAATGATGTATTTTCTTTATTAGTAGGACTTGCACTTTACAAGAATGAATCAGTCATGTGCATGTATTTCCTCAACGGCTAAGTGGGTGTTTGAGACAGATTTTAGGTTCATGCTGTTTCAGAGGTAGCCCATGAGATTGGTGAGTTACTATGGATTTCTACAGAGCCTCTGAAGAGACTTCCAATATTTATGTTTATCATAATTTTTTCTCTATTATGCCTATTTCTATATATATTTAATATAGGTTAACTTTTTTATGTAAATGCTCCAATATTTATGTCATAAGAAAGTATCCTTGTAGAATTCTACACAATTATTTATTTCTGCTGTATGAGTCTCCCAGTATGTGATATGGGGAATGCAAGTGAGCTTGGTGTTCAAGGTGTGAGTGTGAGTTAGGTCTCAGTAACAGCAACCTCATTGCCTTATTCTACAATGTATAAACCTTTCCTGGAAACTCTTTGTTTGTATTCTCTTTGCTTCTTTCAATCTCTTTGAGGCAACAAACATTTACAAAACAACCCTCCTAATCCAAGCTAATTTCTAGTGAAATTGCTCCCTTGCTTATAGTGGATATGAAATGTATAATAGGTTGTATTTAACTCATATGAAGAGAAATTTTTGGTATTAATGGGAATGTTGTTGGCCTTTGACATTGATTTCAGGTTTGAAAATCACTTCCTATGAAGCACTGTAACTATTACCATGCTTTGGGTTTTCATTGAAACACTAAACAGCAATAATATTACCAGAAGGGTAAAATTCATTAGAAATTCCATCTGGTGATCATGGCAAGTTTGCATTAAGAATATGTTTTAATAATCTATTCCCCACAACAAGGAGTCTCTTTCATATGCTGTCACTTGCTTAAAATGGTCTCTTTTCCCACTCAGCTTTTAGATAGTGATATAAATTTGTTGCTCGTTTTCACTAAGAGCAAACATAACATTCTCCTTTGGTAAACTATTCTTACAATGGAAACACTTTTTTTTTTTCCTTATCAGTTGGTGTGTTTGCTTTGCCAAAGGTTGTGTGATCGGAATTGTTTTACGTTTTAATTTGGGCTGCAGCAATCTGTTAGCTGACACTGAACTCTGATGAACACGAGTCTCTGGGCACGTTTGGAGAAGCCCATGAATTTGCCTAATGAGCTGTCGAAAAGGTTCCATCAACAGTGTCAAAAAACTTTTTAAGGACCCTCCAGACGTATTCAAGAAGCTTGAATGAGCAAGGGCTAGCACAAAACGAGGGCCATTGGGCTAAATATTTCTGGAAAGGTCTTTTACTGCTGTTACAGGGAGAATTAAAGGTCATGCTTAAACATTTGTTTTTGAGGGGGGTATTTTTTAAATATGGGCTGTAAAACATCGCTATTAATAGCTGCACTGTTATCTCTGAAAAGGACAATTTGAAGGTTTATTTGATTATGTCCTTTTTTGCCACAATACAAGGGTGGATAGGGCCTTTGCTATTCTCCACTAAGCACAGCAGAGGGATTGGAAGAGTACATAAAAACCCAAACTTCTCTGTGGGGTTCTTTGATCCCCACAAACCATTGCATGAAATGGAATTGTGATAGATGGTAGTTTTCTTAATGGATCAGCAAGGTAGTGGAAAACAATACCCTCAGTATTTTCCCAGTGTCACACATGAGACTGTGTAAGAGGAAGACTCTTTTTGACAGTCTGTGCTCTGAAGGAACTAAAAGGCACAAGGTGATGATCTCTTCACATGTCACTGGCCTACTATTCAGCTGGGAATTCACAGAAAGCCCATAAATCTTCTGCATTATTCACAGCACAAGGGTTATGGCATATCATCCTTTTGGAGCTTATAGGGTATGTGAATGTCTCTGTACAGGGGATGTTCTCAGGAAGATGTAGTAGAGTAACATGCTGTTAGTAACAACCCTGTAAATCATTTATAACTAAAACTATTTGACTGGCTAATACCTTGAGTTAAAGACATAGGCTTCTCTTCTCTAACCATATGTCACCGCTGTCATGGATAGAAATATTCCAAGTCTCTAAGAAGAAACATATGTATAAATATTTAAAAGTGGAAGAGCTAGCACAGGAATATTTACTTCTGATGAGGCAGTGAATAAAATATCAGCTCTTTACAAGCCAACATACAGGGCCCAAAGAGATTCCAGGAAACCCCAAACCACATTAAAGCTACTGAATTCTAAGATAATTTTCATTTTATTCTTCTTTATTATTAGCAGTTGAATTTTGGTCTGCAACACAATAAATAGTCAATTAGATATTTTTGATGTGAGAAATAAAAGATTGTTTGTATAACTACCCCATTTAGTTCTTGCTTTAGTAACTATAAATGCGAATTTTCAGAGACAAAACCTGAGGTTTACTTCTCATCTGCAACATGCAACACTGTTAAAATTCACTTTAACCTACCAATATAATAGACAGTCCTGTACCCAGTATGTTACAGTTAGGGAGAGATCAGATGTTGCAAAATCTTTTGTATTATGTGCATTGCCAGCATAGTTTCCTTAAATCACACACATACTTTTTCCTTCTGGCTAATCTGCTGGTTTCAGTACTTGGGGGGAAAAAAGAAAGAAAGGTGAGGGGAGTTAAAAATGAAGGGCTCAAATTTTCTGGTCAAATTGCAAATGAACCAAAAATTCTTGTTGGGAATTACAGTACTAAGTTCCCATTTCCTTACAGAAGTAATATTGACACTGTAGGAACAAGGGTCATACTCAAGTTTTTGTCATATCCTAGGTAATCTGCATCCAAATTGTAATAGGTGATTGAGAAATACTAAATGTTGGGAAGTCGGGTATGACTGGAATGGTTCAGTAGGTACTGAGTTTTCTTATATGTTGGTAGCCTTGTTTCAATTAGGCAGAAGAAATTAATGTATCTTTAAATGTCATCCACATATAAAATTGCCTTCCCCAAACCTGTAATGAATAATTGCCTTCCCTTTAATTGAAAATGGGGGAATTTCACTGGACATTATTTACATCACAGAATTCGATGAAAGTCTGTTGTCATCTGGTGATTACATCTATCTGTCTGTGTCATATCTGCATCCATACAGCACTGACACACCTCATTCCTGTCACACTAATCAATTGACTGTCTGTTCTGTGGAGTAACAGTGCTATGGATGCTCAGACATCCAAGGCACTCCCTACACGTATTTTGTAAGCATGAATGTATAGAAAAGGAGACATTTATTACCTGACTTTTATCACTGAAAGAAATAAAATTCACCACAAAGAAATGCATGGGGGCATTGATGGAACTTGTAGGTCTTAGATCAAATTTTTTCATGTCACTGTCTGCTCTCTGAGAAGGAAGGTAAGAATATTGCTCAAAGGCAGAGCTGTCTGAAGTGTCAAGAATATTGTCTGAATATGAAGGATAGACAATATTTATTGGCTGTTACCAGATGGATAGACTGCTCCATGACTTGCCTATCCTTTTTGAAGAGGTAATTAGCACCCCTCCCCAGGAGGATATTGTTAAAATGGTTCTTAAAGTAGTTGTCACCATGTATTTACTGGGTTTAACAAAACAATTAAGCAGAGAGACCCTCATGTCACTCAAGCTGGGTGATAGCTTTTCTGCTCTTCAGTCATGGTGTGCTGCTGTTATGGTTTAAACTGAACTTAATTTAACTATGTGAGAGGGTGTAGTGGGGCTCAGTCAGAAGGACATGAGGTTCTTAATCTCAGGTTTGGTGTGTTTGAGCCCTATGCTGGGAGCTGGAAATGGTTTCACCCCAGCTAAGCCTCACACAGCCACTTGTTCACTCCTCCATGTTGGGGTGGGGGAGAGAAGCAGAGTAAAAAAAAAAAAAAAAAAAAAAAATTAAAAAAAGAAACCTTACAAGTTGAGGTAAAGGCACTTTAATAGGTAAAGGAAAATCTGCAAGCAAAGCAAACCAAGTAATTCATTCAGCACTGCCCATGAGCAGGCAGTGTTCAGCCACCCTCAGGACAGCAGGGCTCCAGCATATTTGACAGTGACTTGGGAAGGCAAGTGCCACCACACTGAGCATGTCCCCTCCTCCTTCTTCTTTCATTGCTGAGCAAGACGCCTTATGGTCTGGAATATCCTTTGGGTCAGTTGGGGTCAGCTGTCCTGGCTGTGTCCCCTCCCAACTCCTCCACAACCTCCTTGCTGGCAGGACCAAGTGAGAAACAGAAAAGACCTTGACTCTGTGCAAGTGCTGCTCAACTGCAGTTAAGACATCCCTGTATTATCAGCACTGTTTCCAGCACAAATCCAAGACAGAGTCTCACACCAGCTACAGTGAACAAAGTGAACTCCACCCCAGCCAAAACCACTTCAGACATGAGATTATATCTATTTGGTTTTGGTTGTAGGTTTTTGCTGTTGTTGTTGGTTGGTTGAGGGTTTTTTCACTTTCAAAGTTATCTGATTGGTAAGATTCCTTGCTCTAAAAATTACTATGGCAGTCTAGCCTAAAGTGACTGTTTGTATATGTGCAGGCCAGAAGAGTATCCTCTTTAATACAAATGGAAATTTAGGGTAGGCAGTCAGGTAGATTAGTCTCCCACAAATCATATTGATCAATGCTTTATATTTAGAAGTAGTTTCTGTTTTGCTTTGTTGCTCTTTCCAGGAAGATGTAAGGATTTCTTTTTTTCTTTGATGCATCACTGTCATTTAGATCAATGTGATGAATTACTTTAATTTCAATAAGTGTATGTATTTGGGCCTGCTGCAGAACACCAGAATACATAACTGCATTATTTTTGAAAATATCATCTCTACCACTGGAAAAGTTTGCTTCTTTGCCCATACCCATTAAGAAAACCAATCTCAGAGTTCTCTTTGATTCTCTGTTTACAGTACCCACACATGCCTGTATACAAAATGGTAGGATGGAAATATTGAACTCCAATATAGAGCTGGGGATTTAGAGTGCATTTCTTTACTAGTCAGTGCAAAATACTGCATGCAGGACCACTGAGTGACAGTCCTGTGGCCTCCTAGTATCCTTTGGAGAATCTGCTGTGCTCCTTTTAAATTACACAGTGTTTCAAAACTGCTGATTTTACTAATAAATGTTTGTCAGCACGCATGACATGGCACTGATTAGTCTTCACCCGCTTTATATTTTACACAGGAAAACAGTATCCCCCACTGATCTTAACAGCCTGACATCCCCTCAGATATGAAATCCAAATTAAAATACCTGGCATGGGTACCTGGTACAGCTTTACCACCCATAGTAGGAACAGAAACACTATTACAAAGCACGGAATATCCAAAGGAGGCTTTTAAAGGAGATTTAAAGACAAAGCAGTAAGAAAGAAGGAACATTATGTCAACAGTAGCAATTAAAAGGATACTCTGCAATATTTCAACTATGATGTGGTTTTAAGAAAAATAAAATCAGTATTCCTCCACCATTTCTTTTTCTGAAATGGTCCTGTTTGAGATATTATCCTTACAAAGTTTTGAGGGGAGAGCATGGGTGGGGGTGGTATTTTTTTGCTTGTTAATGTGAAGACTAAAAATTGTCAGCCCAAATTGTGCAGGAAGATAATACAAACTTGAAAATTGACTATAGAGTATGGGAGCACCTCTGGTGGATCACACTAAAATCAGCCTAATTCAGTGAGACTGAATGTAAAAGAAGGAATATCAAGTAAAAGAAAGGAAATTACCAGTTCAAGATTATTTAGGTACCAGCTCTCCATGCCTTAAATTCTGGCATGAGTGCCTATTGCTTTAATAGGATAAGAGTCTAAGAAGGTGGTGTTTGGTTTTCATTGACTATTTCAAGTGTTCATCTGAGAGTGTTCTGATAACCTTCATGGACTGATGAACACAACTGATAGCTGTTCCTAAGGATCCTAATGGCATAAATGAGTTGGAGCTGATAAAACAATCTGTTCTTCAAACAGCTTTCTCTGAAATTCCTGACGTTCAGCTGTAACTATTGTTTAATCATTTTAGGAAATGAAAGAGTATACTCTACGCTTCATTACATTGTTGCTGCAGTTATAATTTTCAAAGCAGAGCAAATTAAGGTAGTGAATCTTATCTCACTAACTGAATACTCCTGCAAACTTCTTTCAGGGAAAAAAAAATCAAAACTACTTTATTGACAAAGTTGATTACCTTGAAAAGAGATACAGAATTTTGAATATGCCTCTGCTATAATGTCTTTCATATATTTTCACAGGTTTTGTAGGCATCAGTTGCATCAAAATGTCTTCTGGTGTTAGTGTCCATTTTTGTTTCACTTGAATTTCATAGGACTGTATTCCCATTAAGATTACAGTTCTTATATTATTTTGCATAACTTTTTTTACTTTTTTTTTTTTCCCAAGGTATCGTTATATTCTCTTGCTTTCCTCAGGCTAATAGGAGTATGATGGAAACTGCTAAATGAATTATCTCAACCAGAACTGTCATATTTGAGTTTAAAAAACCCAAGGGGAAGCTTTTCTTCTGCAGGTTTTTTTAACACAGGTAAACTGTCGATATCTGCAGCACTCCTGAGGCAATTAGTAATAATATTTAACTACAATAGGTGTGATTAAGTTCCACCATTGCTTTATTTTAAACCTTCCATCTGAGATTAGCTGTTTCACATTGTAACTTATGAAGACATCTGTCTTATACCTCTGCAGGCATTTCTTTTTCAAGCCAGAAAGTCCTGGTCTGTTCTCCCTTTCTGCAGCTTTGACTGCAGGCAGGCTGCAGGTCCGTAGAGAATTGTTGTAAGATTTTGTTTGGGTTTTTGAGCCTTTGCTGAAGTATTGGATTCATTGGGGTTTTGAGCACTTCTGGCTAATTTTGGAATTACAGCTATTTCCTCTTTCATGAGTTTATCACTGCCTATGTGCTGTTAGGACTCTCTTGTCTTTCAGTGCATTTCAATATTTATCATCATGCAGATTTGCCTGATATTTTGTCATCAAATTGGTCAGTACTTTGAGGTGCTTTTGCTGTACTTTTTTCAGTCAGTTCCCATTTTTTAGTACCCTGAAATACTTTAGTATCATCAGTCAATGCTATTACACCTTTATTTACTTATTTTTTTGTATTCTTTGATGATTTCTCCATACTAAATACATCTTTGTTTAAACAGTAATAATTTTTAAATCTTAGGAAAGAAACATCAACAATAACTGAGTTTCTGAAAAAACCCCATCAGTCTGCTCAGGGCCAAACCCCTCTCTTTTTCAGGTATATGTATCATGGTTATATAACATTGTACAACCTTTACTGAGGGTTGTATCAAGTATTTAGCCTCACATTCTCAAGACTTCCAGCTCTCACTCAGTTCATTAACTACATAATGAAAAAAATGTAAAGCACTTTTAAATACAGCACTATTTGTTGCCAATTCTTAGCTGCTGCTGGTCACAGAGAATAATTACTGCTTGGTGGAAATGGGAAGTCTGCAGCCTGAATGCTGCAAGAGGCTGAGCTATTTACCTCCCATAAGGCTTTACTGATTAGGCCTTCTGGTATGTTCTTTGTGTATGTTACTGTGAAACTGGAGAATCACTTCAAAGTTTCTTAATTTCTGCTTGGCAGTGCAAGCAAATGTGGTTAAATAACTTCCAAATTAGTGGTGCTTACGACCTAAATGGAATATTTGAGCTGCCATCACTGAAGACTTTTATTTTATTCTTTGCGAACAAGCCTAGCAAATTTTATTTGGCACTTTTGACAGTACATAATATGTGGGCAATGTGTGCTGTATTTATAAGAGATGCACCACATCCTATGAAATATTGCCTGTCACTAGAGCTTCCATCAGTCTCATCTGACTGGCATAAATCAAATACAACAAATTCCCTTTTTTAAAATAGGAATTGTTTTGGAAAGTGCACCATCGCATAAACATATTGTGTTGGAAAAAAATAGAAATAGAGCAAGTATTTGAAATGACACACATAAAACTGCAAATAAAATGGACAATAAATGTCACTATAACAAAGTGTACAGCCCGTGTTCTTGCAGAAACCCTTAATACAAGCTGATGTGACTTACAGTGAAAAGAAATGGAACTGTTAATAAATATAAGTAGAGGAGTACAAACAAACCCCCGGAAGTTAGAGCCAATTTGGCAGCTGCCATTAAGTTAATATTTCTTTATGTATTAACACGTGGTGCACAAGCAGGAGTCTTCTCGTGGTGCTGTAGTGATTCTCATGAGTAAGGCAAACAACTTTCTGTTTTCCAAGCTTTTCAGATGACAAACTGCAGGTTTCAGCTGCCCTTCACATATCAGATCGTGATATTTTTGGAAAATACTCTTTCAGTAGCAGCTCCAACTAAGAAAAGATAACTATTGTTTATGTGACTCAGAATAAAATGTGTTCTCAGAGAATTATAAATGTTGAATCTTGTACGTCATGTTATTTGAGCAAAAAGCCTGTCAGCATCCATGAGATATGAATAGCCATATAACTACAAAATTTAGCTACTTAGATGATTTTTCTTTTTTTCTTCCCCCCCCCCCCCACCCCCAAGGTCTGAATGGGGTGTCTTGGCTTTCATGGACAATAAGCAATGGCTTTTTTTCAAAGCAGAGGAAAATTTTACCTTTCTTTTGCCAGTGCAGGTAGACATTCTTTATCCATAGATAACAACATATCAAAATATTTCAGACTGGATTTGTAAATTTTACTCATCTGTATTTTGTATGGAGCTAGCTGGATGCTTTCATCCCCATGAATCTGCCATGACCATTTGGGTCTTGTGAATGTACTTCCATGTGAGTTATGGTATTTCTGCATTTTTCCAAAGAGAGCGTCTCACTCTACTATTTGGTCAAAGAACAAATGATAGTTCATTATTAGTGAACTATTTTCAGCTGTGACAAAATAATTTGAGGACTGAAGATTGAAGTTCACTCTCAGCTATTGATGCAGAATGCAAAACATTATGAACCACCTTAATTTTGGCGGAAGTGGTTTTGTGTATAACAGGTTGGGGGAAGGATTTTTTTAAAAGTCTTGTGTTTGTTAACAGTAGACAGTGAAATAAACATGCTGGTCCACCATAACTCTTTGACTTGGATCTCACAGTAGCTTATATGTTGATTTTTGGAGCAAAGTTTTTCCAGCATAGTTCTAAAGCAGATACTGTCACAAAGTTAATAATTGAAAACCATTAACAATAATAGTTGTAAGAATGGAAGAAAAAAAAAATCATTTGTGATCACAGCACGCTCCTACATAGACTGACTGTCCAAAAAGGAAAAGAGATATTCAGAGACAAAAGAAACATGTAGTACCTTGGGTCTGTTACAAAATCAATTTAGTAATCAGATAATTGAGCCAAAAGATACAAGGAAGGAATAAGCTTTTAAAAAACTTGGCTTTCCTGTCTAAATAGTGAAAGGATTTGAGATATGCCCTTTCTGGGAGATAAATTTAGTTTGGCTGAAGGTAGCTCTGTGGCATCCTAAAATTATATAGTTCTCTTCCAGTAACTAGAAGAGGTTTCCCTATTTTTTGTTTTAGAGAAAACCAAGACTAGTTAGAACCAAACAGTTTTAAAATGTACTCTAATGCCTCGTCCTCCATAAAGGGAATCATAGGTGCACAGAACAGAATAACTTTCAGAGGAAAGTTGTTGGGCAATTTAAAGTAGGTGCATCATTAAAACATCAGATTTTTCTGTGCTGTAAGACAGTAAATTTGAAAGTGATATCAAAGGTAGCAGGATAAATCGCTGGTTCTACGGATTCTCTCATGCAATTACTAGAAGGGTAATGTGAAATGTGAAAGTGGAGGAAGATGTGAAGGAATAAATATAGATGACATTGCAGAAGGTAAAGCAGCTGTAACGGGGGAAAGAAGCAGAGAGTAATGATCTGGAATCATTTAAGGAAATGGTTGGTGGCTACTGCTATTTTCTTTAAGTGATTTAACTAAGCAACCTGTTTAGTGAGCATTATGACAAACTGAACTAGAGCAGCCTTCACAACTCTTTGTGTATCTGAGATGTGTCTGGGTAGTGCTCTGAAACTATTAAATTACCTATGTGTTATCCTTTTAAAAAGCAGCACAAGAAGCAACTCCAATATGTTGCTTGCTGTCCTCAGGTGGACTGCTGAGCCTGCAGACAGCCTAAGCCTAAGGTAGTTCAGGTCAGCCCCAGAAAAGGAGATTGCTGTAACTTGCAAAACCTGCAGAAGAAAACCGCTTAAATTCAGAAAGCTGTAAGAAAGTGGGACCTGGATGTACCTGTTATTTTCTTTCGTACACCCTCATATCTCCCCTGCCCTGCCACTGCTGTGTATAACTCAGCAGTCTCTAATAAGACTCTCGTAAGAGCTCTAATAAGAAAAGCTGTTTGGCCAACAAAGATTGTTTTCTTAGATCTCTGTGCATGCTGTTGACATAACATATGATTAAGTGGTAAAGTCATTGAGTTTCCCCTGCAAACCCAGGTTCTAACAATAACCCAAGATAAGCTGTATACCACCAGAGTGAGATTTGCTGGTGTTTATAAAGAGTTATTCACATTCTCTTTTTATAACCCTCATTGAAAGCTTATGTAACGTAATAAACAGAAGAAAAAAGAATTCCTTAGGTCAAAAAACAAGGTGGCAAAGATCCAATCTGATAAACACTCTGTGAAACCACACACAGATCCATGAATCAGTGAGGTAAAGAACAAACATCAATAGCATGTTGAGCACATCTGTGCCCTGTTTGAACCATACATGCACCTTGAAGCTAAAGCTCCATAGGAACTCTTGCAGGAGGGAAGGATTTGGCTGGAAGCCTGAATCTAGATGATGCCACAAGTTCCATTCACTTTAATGAGCATTTTAATTTATTGAGTCCACCTGCACAATAAAGTAAAAGCACTATATAATAAATTGAGTCTGACTTCCCCTTTTACAGGGTTTAAATTCAACATGGCAATACATTTGCCACTGTTTCCGTTATAGTCAAAAGAGGTAGAAAACAAAGATTCAGCTATTTAAGATGGGTATCATAAGAAAATCCCCCCTGCTCTGTAGATTTTAGTCCCTTTTATTTTTCTTAATCTGTAAATTAATTTAAATGAATGAATACTTCATGCACAGCAGGTAGGTAAATAACTGACTCCATAATAAAATCCTTGATAAAATATTCTATGCATATGTAATATCAGTGGCAGCTAAAAAAAAATAAAAAAGGACTAGCTTCAACCAATTTAAATATATTAGCATAAACTATTGAGAAGTTTGTGATTTTTTTTTTCCCCGCAACTGTTGATATTACTTTTATTTCCTACCATTAGTTGATGAATATGATGGAGATTTAGCAGGATTTGGCTTCATAGCAATGTTAAGACTGTGTAATAATTTTGGATTTTCTGCCCCATGTGATGATAAAATTGCTTTAATGGATCTTTATGTCATCAAGGAGCATACAGAGTAAGAACTCACTTCCCTTACAATGACAGTAAAAAAGAAGGCTAAAATGGCTGCTTTTGATTTCGGACGTGATCAGAGCAACTCATGTTATGCTATTACTGTCATTTGCAGGTTTTGCCAAGTTAAGCATTCGCCATAAATCTGGTATGCCTTGACCCCGTAGAATTCCTATACAGAGCAGTCCTTCCCATCTTATCGTGCTTCTGGCCACATCTGATGCTTTGGTTGGTTAAAAAACTGACCTGACAGCATTCCAGTGTGGAGCTCAAAAGCACCTGCAAAAGTCATGATGGTTTTGGCTGCTCAATGACAGGATAACAAAACAGTGGATTGTCCATAGGGTTCAGTCATTTTATGGCAAGTTAAAGCAGCAAAGTAGTTCAGAGGAAACTAAAGATATCTCTACACTTCAGAGTTCAGGGGAGCTTTTGAGCATGAGACAGAGATGAAACAAGAGGACAAAGCAGACCCATGTAATTCAGCACTGGCAGTCAGAGAGGAGATGTGAGTCGATAGTGATGTGATAAACATTACCACATAGAGCTGCACATCCATCACTGGAGGACTCCAACGAGAATACACAACTCTTGCCATGCAGCAGGAAGCAAAGGGTGCTGCCCAAACAGTGTTAATTTTAGATCTCAGGAGACTCTTGCCGACTTGTCAAGCTCATTGTTAGACATTATCAAATATTTGTGCTAAGCTTAAACCAAACAATGCTGAATTTGGTAAGTGGCACATTTTCTTTTGTTATGGAGACAGCAAAATGGAAAATGACCAAAAATCATTTTGGATAGTTTCACAGAAAGGAATGGTTACAGTACTGGTGGGGAGTTAGCAGGAAAGGCCTTTCAGAATCAAGAAAGACTGGGTAACTGAAGTATCCTTATTTTGTTCATTTAGAGGATCCTTATGGAACAGTTACAGCCAGGTCAATGATAGACAATTTTCATGTTTTTTTTAATTTAATTTCCACATTGAACAATTGAGTAAATAACAGGTTTGCAGTTACCAAAACCAGTTTGTGTTTCTCATATGAACTCTGAAACTGTGCTTGTGTAAGAGAAATTTTTCAATGAGAATAAAACCAATGGGGAGTGCTCTGAATATATTTTATAAACTGATATGTCTCACTGTTTCATAGCGAAAAAATTAGAGGTAATACTTTCCATCATTTTTTCAAGAATTGCATCACAAATACTAAGCAATCTTGCTGGTGGATTACACTACTGGTCTGACATCTCTCACAGGTGAGCTGACTGTGGCGCTTCACTGCATGGCAGTGCAAGTGCCCTTGGGTGGTCGGCGTGAAATGTTACTTGGTTTATGTAAAAGAATCACTTACAGTGACAACAAATAAGGAGTCTTTGCATGTAGTAAAGATAAAAGTTTTATTACATCCTGGTTCACATGGAATGCAGTTGTCTGTCCAAGACCACTGTAATCCCATGATCTTGTCCATAGTCCTCTTTTCTTCTTGTTAATGGTGCAGTTGGTTTGAGGTTGGCAGACTGTTTGCACTGGGCAGTTTTTATATTAAAAGGGTGTGACAGCAACTCTCATTTTTACCTAAAACTCTTCTTGCTGAGGACTGTGCTCACCAATGAGCTCTCAAATGGGGCTTTCTGGGCAGATTTTGAATTTTCTGTTAGTTTGGCTGATGCTGGCTGGCTGTCCTTTGCCACAGTGCTTCTTTTGCCAGTTCTTGTTGTTTTACTTTGGATCTTTAAGACAACCTCATTTCCCTGATAAATCCTCATCTGAGACATCTTCACACTTCCTTACTCGATTGTGAGCTTTGCTTTACCTTTCCTAGGTGGGCAGTCTTGGTACCGTACCTGGGAAGTTCAGTGTGAGCGAACTTACTGTTTCTGTAGGCACTTCAGTGTAATTGATTTATTAGTAAATGTATGATTCTTCCCTTCTTCCACTGGTTCTTAACTTTAGGCAGATGGATGATCCTGCTTATCAATATAAGTAAAATATAGATTAAATGTTGTCCCTAAAATGTTTACTTCAAATGGTTGTCAATGTGGCAAATCTGTGAAAAGTGTAAACAAGACAGGTCAAGTGACTACAAATGCAATGAAGCATCACATAAAACATATCTGTGGGGGAGAACAGAATTAGTTCTTCCCAAAATTACTAGGGAAGTCCTCAACATCTGCTCCATATTAAGATCCTAAAAGCCTTTAGGCAGCAGTGAAGTTACTTATTATGGCAGATTGAGTCTGACTCGCTTATTGTACTCCAGACATTTAAATCATGTTTGAGCATCACATCTGCCTGTCTATTGACTGCTATTAAAAATAAGGTTCATGTTTAATTTCCTGAAATATTTAAGTGTTCTTTTCTTGCAGATTAAAAAAAAAAAAAAAGGAAAAAGAAAACCCAAAAAGAAGGTATTATCCAAACCTGACTGAGATTGCACTAGATCAAGCTCTGGCTCTTCAGAGATTTGGGTTTTTTCTCTGATTGCTGGTGGGCTATTTGCTGGCTGGGACAGCCACTTTGTATTAGGTAATGACCTTCTTTCTCTGCAACCATGGTCTTGAGGAATCAGGAACCCCTCACAGAGAACGAGGCACAGCTGTGGAACAGATTACGTTTCTGAAGGGCTAAGGATTGTTCTTTTATTTTCTCTTCTTTTTAGCTCTTTTTAGCCCCTGATTGCACCTGCAGTAAGTTCAATACAATCCTGTCACTTTGGAATGACCAGGATAAACAATGAATATTGTTTTATTAGTTTGTATTTGTCTAATTAACATGTTTCAGCTTTTCATCTATTAAATGTAAAGCTCTTGGATGGAACTGTCTTCCAGCTAGTTAGCCTGATTGTTTCAATCCTGACAAGCCAAGATATTTTTAGAGTTTTTCTAATAAATGCATTAAAGCCATCAATATTGAATAGAATGTTTAAAATGTTTTAACTTTAGATGCAGACATCCTTATGAACTCACAGAAATTCATAGTTTCCTAACAAAACAGATTACCTTGTCCTCCCTCTCTGAATTGTTTTCCAACAGATATCTTGCCAAAACCTTATTTTTAAGGTGATAGGGTGGTACTCTTTAATGTAATTAAAATGCTTTTCATTTTAGAGACAAAATAAAAATTTATTCCTTGAACATCTTACTTTACCTGCAAAATAAAAGGTAATTCTGTAGATTTCAATATCTTAATAGGATGCACCAGGAGATGAAAGTGGAAGTATATTTTTTTAATACTGGAAACTGACTGTGATATTTGTATAATTTGTCTATATGGCTTTTGAATAATCTTTGGTATTATGAAATTGCTGTCTGTATATCTGAATCTGACAGTTCATAAAAGACTGTCAGATTAGCTCTTGTCATGCCAGACCCAAGATAATTTACACCATTAGAATGCATTCACGCCCTACTCTCATTTAACCTCAGGACAGTTGGTTACTTGGATGAACTGAGAGAGAAGAAGAGGGGGGAAAAAAAAAAGTCACTTTTTCCCCAAAGAGAGGGAAAAATGGAATGGGCAGAGCTAACAAGGTGTGTTTTCTAGAATCACATAGGAGAGAGCATGAAAGAAATACACAGAAAGTATTAAACAGAAGACATCAGGTGTTCTTGTGGGCTTTATCTTGTAAGAAAAATTAATTATTTAAATTAAAAATTAAAAATTAATTAAAAATTAATTATTGCCCTGTGCAATGATTTGGGCTGTACCCTTATTTCATGTCACATGAGGACAAATCAAAGTTCCATGTAGCACCACATCCATCATGTCAAATTGTATTTGTCATCCTCCCAGAGTTAACAAAAAAGACCACAAAACTTTTGGTAAGAGCTAGTCTGAAACAGAAAAGACCCCAGAGAAAAGTGCAACAACTTCTGGAAGAAGAGTTCCCAGAAGGTGTTGCTAAGCAAAAGGTTCATGTTCCAGCAGTGCTAGCACAGTACCAAGATTAAAATATCCATGCATAAAGGAATTGAATCTCCTAACAACAGTGTCTGGCAGAGGGGGTGTGTTTGGGCTCAGCCACAAAAGCAGTTTCTATTCACTTACAGAGACAGTGTTCTCTTTGAGTCCAAGGTCTTCAGGTTGGCATAATACCAATAATTCTGTCTACTTCTTTCCTATTACCAGCACATAGAGAATACAACACTTCTGGCTCTTGTCTTTTTTTTCCTCTTTCCATGCCATTCAATAATTAGGAAGAAGAAAGTCTTCAGTCTTAGAAACAGAAAGAGTATCTCTTCTTGGTGCGTGCATGGCCAGCTAGCAAACTCTTCCAAGCCTGGCTGAAGGCTTGTATCCCACATGGGATATAAATATGGCACATATGATGCTGCAGCTCTTGTGTGTGTGTAAGTAAAAGAGAAAACTGTTGGATTTGGAATGACCAAAAAAAGACTGCTTAGCACTAGTGACTTAGAGGTGGGGGTGTTAACGTAGTAGGGTACTGGAAAATGGAGATTCACAGTTGGAAACTGAGGTGGATAATAATGGCATTTCAATGCCATTCACTGGTCTACTTAGCAAACTTTCTGCTGGTAATGATTTCTTTACAAATGGCCTTATCCTTTGAATTCTGTAAACACTGTGTGTATTACAAATCAATGTCACCTGGGAAGCAAAAAGGAGATTTAGTTATAAGCAGTAAGGACTTAGTTTTGTAGGAAGGGTGAATCTTGGGTTTTAGGGGTTTTTTTCCAGATTTTCCTCCCTGTCTATCATTGTTTCACACAGCATTCACCAAGAGGAGTGGTGAGCTGTGGGAGAGTGCTTCTTCTGACCTCTGTTCTTACAATAAAGATAAGAGCTGCAAGAAATTGGACTAGGCAGATCTGTCAGTGGCTATGAGTAAATAGGTGACCATTCTGCCTGTACTTAGCAGCATCTTTGTTGATCTCCCATGTTACTTTGTGCTCTTGGAAAAGAGAGAGCTGGATTGTACATTGGTTGGTCCACAAGTATGGCAGAGGGCTTTTTCCTCCTCCAGAATATACTTACCCAGTTTTGGTTGAGGGTCCTGAGTTTCCCCTAAAGCACTGAAGGCTCTAAACAGGGAAACAAAGGGGAAATGGTGGCTGTAGATAATTTGTACATTATAGAAAATAGGATGTAAATCAAGGCAAGATTTTGATTTGTGTTATCTCACTTTTCCTACAAAATCTGCTATGAGATGAATAGAATAGGAATAGGGAGTTTCAGCTGGAAGGGGCTTAAAATAGTCATCTCATCCAACTGCCTGACCCATTCAGGCAGGGCTGACCAAGTTAAAGCATGTTAAGGGCATTATGCAAATGTCTCTCAAACAGTGTCTTGGGGCATCAAACACCTCTGTAGGAACCTGTGCCACTGTTTGACCACCCTCCCAGCAAAGAAATGAACTTATAAAAATATACAGCCTGAATTATTTAAAGAAAAACAGCTGGGATACCCCGAGTGTAGCTAATGTGTGCCTGGTGAATAAAGCAGTGGGAAGGGATTCAGGTGGCCCAAATAACATTTTGATATTTTAGCCTTTAGTTTGCCTTGTAACCTTAAAAAAATTCTGTCCTTTGTTTCTCTCTGTTTCTATCCCAACAGTTCATCTTATCCAGTTCAAGAAATCTTTCTCAAAGGGAATGACTGTTAAATTGTGCACTGATGAGGAATAATATTAATGTCTCTAGCTATTATTGTAAACTAGATGACATCTGGTGGAAGTTTTTGAGGCTTGAAATTTTTTTGGAAGAGTCTTTCAAATAGTTAATGGAAGACTCGTGTATCTGTATCTTGCTGGGATTTTAGACACCACTTAAAGAGCAGCATAGTTTTCATTACAACATAATTGATAATATAATTCTGTCCAGCAATCTCAGCCTAATCCCACGGTTGCATGCTGAGTTCTGGATATGCTGAGAATTGTGACCATCAAGCATTCTAAGAAACCAATGGTAGAAAGACAGTACTTTTTTAGTAGCTTGTCTAAAAAGAAAAAAGAACGTAATTGCTTTGAAATACGGAATGAAAATGATTTTATCCCTTTTGCTTATGCTCCTCTGCTAGTTGCCACACTGCAGAGATTCCACTGAAAAGTACCACTGGGCTGTGGTATTTTACACAGCACAGCAGGGTGCAATCTGCTTGCCATGCCAAATGCATCTTGCAGCAGACAAAAGTTTTCAAGGATATTCCCAGGAGGGACTATTAAATGACTGCAGCTGGAGAGTCAAGTACAGGAAAGAGCCTTATTCTGGAGAAGCAGGGTAAGCTTGAACCCTTGTTGACATTAAGACAAGCAAGACATAGGTTTTGTGTAGAATAGACAATATAATGGAAAAGTGTAAATGATGGTGTCCATCATCAACAGTGCTCAACAAATAAACTGTTTCTTTAGCTACAAACATTCACTCACCTTGAAAAAGCTTCCAGAAGACTGGGAATAAAACCAAACAAACAAAACGTTAAAAAAAGTTCTTCTGGTTCTTTTAAAGGATTTTCAAAGAGGTCTTTCAGCTTAACATTGCAAGGAGAGGACCACAAAATGCATGGAAGTGTAGTGGTTAGCTGCATGGATAATCACAAGTGTGTTACACTTTACCTGGATTTTAAGACATGGCACTTGTTGAACTTGGTAAATACATACTCATTGCTGCTCTTCTGTGTTTTATCTGTAGGAGTTTCGAGCATCTGACAAATTTATGTGAGCATTCTTGTGTGTGGCTTTACCACTATGTGACAGGAGGCAAAGTTGTGTGTGTTTATATAAAATTGAATAAAGGAGCTAA